>SDVV010034233.1:0-11199 GCA_016164225.1 Gammarus roeselii
AACAGAGTAATGGAGTAATGTGTTGAGATACTCTATCTTGACCAAGGCTCTTTGAGAGTTGGCTTGGAGTAATGTGTTGAGATACTCTATCTTGACCAAGGCTCTTTGAGAGTTGGCTTGGAGTAATGTGTTGAGATACTCTATCTTGACCAAGGCTCTTTGAGAGTTGGCTTGGAGTAATGTGTTGAGATACTCTATCTTGACCAAGGCTCTTTGAGAGTTGGCTTGGAGTAATGTGTTGAGATACTCTATCTTGACCAAGGCTCTTTGAGAGTTGGCTTGGAGTAATGTGTTGAGATACTCTATCTTGACCAAGGCTCTTTGAGAGTTGGCTTGGAGTAATGTGTTGAGATACTCTATCTTGACCAAGGCTCTTTGAGAGTTGGCTTGGAGTAATGTGTTGAGATACTCTATCTTGACCAAGGCTCTTTGAGAGTTGGCTTGGAGTAATGTGTTGAGATACTCTATCTTGACCAAGGCTCTTTGAGAGTTGGCTTGGAGTAATGTGTTGAGATACTCTATCTTGACCAAGGCTCTTTGAGAGTTGGCTTGGAGTAATGTGTTGAGATACTCTATCTTGACCAAGGCTCTTTGAGAGTTGGCTTGGAGTAATGTGTTGAGATACTCTATCTTGACCAAGGCTCTTTGAGAGTTGGCTTGGAATATCGGTTCGTCCTTCCGGTCAGCGTCTAGTAAATGGGTACACATTGGTTGGCGCTGGTGAGGAAGGAATCAGTAAGTTCAGTTAAATGTGCAACATATTTCGTATTCGGTGGGAGGAAAGAACATGTGGTAATGGCTAGATGTAAATTGATCTAGTGGTTGCCCGCAATACTTGTTTTTTATATCATCTTTATATTGTTTTGATTTAGTATGAAATGTATTTAGTTCAAATTTCTCCACAAAACCGGGATTTTATCGGCAGAATATGATAAGTTATTTTATTTACCGTTTTTATAGTTTGATCTCAATTTCGATTTGCGCTAGATATTATGATCCTCCTGGACAATTATTATATGAGCTCGGATTTTAGTCATCCAGAAACCCATGTAGCTCCTGTAGGTGTGTTCTGCCTCTCAGGACGCCCTCGGCCTTTCTGGTGCACCGCCGACGTCATTGACAGCAGCGCTGCTGCCACCCAGTTCTCCGCCCTCGGAGAAGTCTCTGAGGTAGAGGAGGGATCAGGCCGAGGCTGTGTCCAGGTGGTTCCATCATTAGACCATCTGGTCAGGCATGCTGTCGATCAGTGCTCGGATACTATAGTGAGTCAGGAATTTGTGTTTTAACGCTCCCGTGCCAAATAATAACTGAAAAGCCCCTCCATAGTACAGGCTGTTCCCTAGTTTGTGCTGGGACCTTGAACCGCACGCTTGCTTGCATTGTTTGTGATACTTTGAATTTAACGTAGCTTAAAATCGGTAAAGCCGGTCAGGGGGCCTTCAAATGTGAGCTCCCTGGCCCCTGGCACGAACCGGGGGGGGGCGATGGGGAGTGTAGAGGAACCCAATTCGGGAGGGACCAGCGTCCTCCAGAGCAATGCCAACAAAGATTCCAACGGCTAAGAACGTCAGCCTCTCCAAGATGACCAGCGCCACCTCAGCCAAAGATTACCGGAGAGACGACCGCATCGACGAGTTGACCAGGAACGTCCAGGAAATATTGAATCTACTAAGCCAAGCAATCGGCCTCTCTGAGCAGGAAACAGAAGTTTTCGCCACAGAACCTAGCACAATTGACAACCGTCTAACGCGGCTCGAGGTTCATGTCAAGGCCCTTTTCTCCAAATCCACGAACTCGTTAAGAACCAACAAACTAAAGAACCCGAAACTTACGCAGGTACCTCTACGTCCGGCGACCACTTCGACAATTTTCCACCCCACAAAAGCCCCAGCCGAGCTCCGAGGACTGCAAGAAGAAAGCAGTGTACGCTATTTGATGAACACAACTTGTTCAACGATAGTCATACCCGTCCCAAACACCTGAAGATCACGTTCGACGCCAACGACACCGCCCTACGGGGGAGTCTACATTAACTTCGCGTTGGAACTCCGGTGGAACATTGAAGCAAATAATAAATAAATAAATCGACGCCAACGACATAACGGATATTTGTTCTTACACTCTGCGAAAAGAGCTCGACTCTTTCACTGGCCGCCCAGTCCTGAGCGTCGCCATTAGCGGCGACGAGGGCTTTGACATCGGAGTAGACACGAAACTTCAAAGTGACATAGGGACACAGCCATGCATAATAGTGCCACACCCGGCTTGCTCTACAAGATCGGGTTTGATCTACGTTGAAAATATCTCGAAGGGAGAAATCGAGGAGTACATCACTGGGCACGTTAGGTACGAGAACTGCGTTATTGAAGCAAAAGTCGCACCAAAGATCGCACCAGGAGGAGAGACCACATGGCCCTAATACTAAAATTAAACTGCCCTACTCCACCTAAATATGTAGACGTTCCCTTCTCCGCCACCAAAACCAGGGTTGCACCATTCAAGAGACGTCCGATGCCGTGTTGTAAATGCCAGAAATATGGACACACGAGAGGAAACTGTATTGGTAAGCAAAGATGCTCATACTGCTCCCATGGCGACCATGACAAACGGAAGGATCCCAAGTCGTGTCAGTCCAAAGAACCGCACTGTTTTTACTGCAAAGTAAACGGACACCCAACCGGAAATAGGGATTGTCCGGAGGACGAGACGGAGAGAGCGATCCTCTAATACCAGTTGGATCGCCGGGTCGGGCGATGAGAGGATGCAGCCTCGATGCGCTCTTCCCAGAACATCCCTCCTACCCAGTAGAAGAGACCGGCACCATTTACCACCCACTTTCTCATAACGCTCAAAGATAGCGGTGCAAGCAAAGTGCCCTCTTCACCAAATCCATTTAAAATGATGGAATCGCTCTTAGCAACTGGGAGGAAAGCCAAAGGACGTCCAACGACAGGGAAAGAAGTATCTGGCCCACGTCGGTGGAACGTGAACAAAGTAACTCAATGTGAAATATTACCGAAATTAACAAAGTCACGGTTGAAATACACCCGTCCTTCAAAAATACCAAACGAATTATTTACACTTCTCGCTACAGACTCACAACAGACCTCAGTGCTTTCTTAGAAAGTCTGGTAAAGGATTACGGAGTTACCAACGTTTGTCTAGCCAACTGGATCAAATCACGAAACACCAGTTCTACAGAATACCAAATTATCTTCTCAGGACGCGACGCACCGGAATTTATAGTAATCTTGGGTGAACGATGAAGAACCAAAAGACTACTCGGTTGCAACATGGCCTGGCAGGCCAAAAAATGCCCTGCCAGCCGCAGACACCCCAACGCTGTAAGAGGTGTGCCGACGAGCACGACAGAAAAGATTGCACAGCCCGCAAACCATGATGCTACCACTGCTTATGCCTCCATGAGGCAGGCGACCGCGATTGCCAAGTATACGTGGACCAGGAAGAAATAAAAATCATACAAAACGAGCGCAGAGTTACACGGAAGCAAGCCATCCAAATCTGGAAAGACGAAAATCCAATTCGCTTTGATTCTGCCAAAGCAATCAAATCGTCAATTCAACCAAACTCCTCCGACGACTCTCATACAACGTAAAATAATCCCTTAACAAGACTATAAGATTCCCCCATGGTAGTAGCGCTACCCCACTCAGCCCAGCGACCGCCTCCGCACTCGAGATGAATCCCCCATTGCAATAATTCCTGCGATGACCAGGAGGACACCGCGATGGACGCTTCCTCCGCAGCCGACCACGCAGCCAGGCTCACCACTGCAACAACGAAAAGGCGAAAAGATGAAGAAGTCTCCGATGCCCACACCACTGAGCAAAAAGATCAGTAACGACTTACAAAAAAACAGCTCGCGATGATGAGAAACAAAAACTACTCCCACTTGTTTTTACCGCGCCTCTATTCTACAAAGGCCTAAGCGAGGGACGCGACCATCCGTTTACAAGCCCGACCCTCGAACACCTCACCAGCGTGAACGACCTGCGCCAGGACGGCAAAGCGCTCAAAACCTATATCGGAAACCTCCTATTCGAGCTTGTTAAACAACCTGTCACCTTACTTGTCTCAAATAGCTCGCAGTCTACACATCCACCCACGCAGTTTGAAGAGACTACCAAAGAAAAGAACGCTCCCTCTCAAGAAGCAAACACAAAGAGCATAAATTCTCGTCCTCCTGCAAAAGCAGTCACAGCCTTGATCGCAGCAACCCCAGCAGAACAAGCTCTACCGAAAGCAGCTGCTCCCGTGAGCACTCTCGACCAGACTCCTGGGCAAACTCATCAGCACGAACACCACGAAGACTCTCGCAAACCACGCGACCACTCTGGATCATCAAGATCCGAGTGTGAACAGCCTAAAAATGAACACCAAAATACTTCAGTAGAACTGCCAGGGACTCAGAAACAAGAAAGACGAACTACTATCCTTAATCGCCTCCCATAAACCTTTGGTGATAGGCCTCTAAGAGATCCAACTCCGTGAGACCGTTACCTTCAAAATCCCCCGAAAAATCGTACACCGCCGCGAAGGCCACACCAACGTGACTGCTCACGGCGGAGTGGCACTTATGATCCACCAAAGCATACCTCACCGCCCCCTTCCCCTGAGGACAGAACATCAAGCTATCGCTATGAAAATATGCGTCTCAAGGCCAATAACAGTGATGTCCATCTACTCATCACGAAGCCACGACCTCTCGGTAGCTCTAATGACCGATTTGCTAAACCCACTGCTCTAACCAATACTCCTCCTCGGAAACTTCAACAGCTACCATGAAACATAGGGATGCGTGAGAACAGACCCCAGTGGAGTGATAATGGCTAACACATTAAGCATTCACAACCTCGTCCTTCTCAATGACGGACAACGCACCCGAATCACCCTCGAAAGTGAAACTGTCATCGATTTATCCATATGCTCCTCCACTCTGGCACTCCAACTTGTTTGGGGAGTTCTGCTTTCAACACACAACAGCGACCATAACCCAGCCATCATATCGCTTCTCACCAACGTACCAAGAAACCCTGTCCCACAAGAATTTCGATTCAACTACCGGAAAGCCAGCTGGGCGGAATACTCAGCACACATCGCGGGGAGCGATATGGATGACATTCCCGAAAACATTTCAGAACACGACCTCGTCGTTCAACTATACGAAAAGTTTCAAGCTGCAGTCGAGGCAAGCATTCCCGAATATGCCCCTTCAACCTTCTTTTCAAAACCATGGTGGTTCCGAGAGGTGCAAAAAGCAAGAGATAGCGTGAAAGGCTATGCAATACCTACCAAATGCACGGCACTCCAAGGAAACGAATAGCTTGGAAAAGGGCAACTGCTGTATACCGAAAACTTCTAGTGGAGAAGAAACGAGAAAGCTGGGCTCAGCTAGTTAACACTATTAACCAAAACACCCCCCTCTCTCAGGTGTGGGAAAAAATCCAACGTATCCAGGGAAAACCCGAACGACCTATCCACATTCTTTAGAACGAAGTCAGAACTTTTTCTTCCCACGCGGAAATCGCAAGCAAACTAGCTCAGACTTTTAGCCACATATCGCAATCAACAAACTACACGACTTCGTTCCTACGGGAAAAGGACGTGCGAGAAAGTGAACATCTTGACTTTACTTCAGGAAACGAAGAGGCCTACAACGAACCTTTCTCCCTCCACGAACTACAGTACGCCATATACCATACACGTGAAACCTCACCCGGCCAGGACCGTGTGCACACCAACATGATCAAGAATCTCCTTGAAAGCGCCCGTGAGCACTTACTGAAAGTGTTCAACACAATATATTCAAACTTATTTTACCCCGATCAATGGCGGGAATTTGTGGTTATCCCAATACCCAGACCTGGGAAATTCCACGGCGACCCACGTAACTTCCGCCCCATTGCCCTTACCAGCGTTCTCTGTAAGACTGAGGAAAGAATGATTAACTCACGTCTTGTAGACTACCTTGAGATGGACGCATGCCTCAACAACATCCAGTGCGGCGGCCGCAAGCGCCGCTGCATGACGGACCACCTTGTGCGACCTGAATCTGACATTAGACGGGCTTTTCTCCGAGGGGAACACGTGGTTTTCTTATTCTTTGACGTTGAAAAGCATACGACACTACTTGGAAATACGGAATCATGAAGGATCTCCACCGCAAAGGCCTGAGAGGACACCTACCACGTTTCATGCATAAGTTTCTGCAAATCTGTACCTTCATGGCGACACCCTGTCACCATCTTGTCCTCAAGAAATGGGAGTCCCCCAGGGAAGCTTCCTCATCGTCACTCTTTTTATCCTCAAAATAGACCAGCTAGACGGCATTCTTCCGCGTGATGGAAGACTTCTCTAATCACTATACGTGTACGATCTACAAATAAGCTACCGGCACCCAAAACTTCTAACGATTCAACATGAACTCCAGAAATGTCTAAACTTAGTCGAAAACTGGGCGTCCTTAAACTGATCCCGATTCTCGCCTTCTAAAACTAAAAACATCCACTGTACCCTTGTACCCGGCTTACATCTGAAACCAGACCTAATGCTGCATAACACACCTCTAGTATACGAAGATTCCATAAAATTCCTGGGCCTCGTGTGGGACCCTAAACTCACATGGCAACCTCACATTGCAGCCCTGGTGACTCGCTGTAGACGACTAACAGGACCTATACAATCGGTAACATCGCTGAAATTCGGTGCCGACATGGACACCGGCATGATGATGTTCAGAGCAATAATACGCTCCCGCATGGACTACGGAGCCGTTGTTTACGGATCAGCCGCCAAAAACACTCTCGATCTACACTCGAACATCTTCATCAATGCATTGCGTATCACAACCGGCGCGTTCCGCTCCACTCCCATCGAGTCCCTCAACGTGCTAGCTAACGAGCTTCCACAACCGCTTCGGCGAGACAAACTCTCGCTACAAGACTATTTCAAGACTAGAAGCCTTATCAACAACCCAGCACTCGGCGACGTCTCCACCAACTCCGAAAAACGCCTTTTTGCGGCAAAGAAGAATATGCTCACCTTTTTCAATACGTGGGACAACTTACTAACCTATCTCAACATCAATCGCAAGGCTATCAAGCCTTCGTTCTCCTATCGAATTTTTTCAATCAATACATCAACGTGGATGATCAACCCAGCGCCGGTCAACCTAGAATTGCAAGTGTACCCTAAAGAAACTATTCCAACAAACACGTACCGCCGAGAATTTTCAAGACTACTTGAGGAGCAATACTCGGAGCACCGCCATACATACACCGATGGCTCCAAAACAGCAGACGGAGTGGGAGCCGCCGCCGTGTGCTGGGCGACCACCCGTTGGGCAACCCTACCCCAAAAGGCCTCTATTTTTTGCAGAGCTGTACGCACTCGAACTAGCCATCTGTATTACCAAAACTGATCACCTCCCTAAATACGTCGTTTTTTCGGACAGTCTGAGCGCTCTCACTCAAGTGAAAAATTTGCACTACAAACACCCTGCACTTCGTATAATGCAGCACGACCTATTCACAATGTCCGGAACTGGTCAAGCGATTGAATTCTGCTGGATCCCTGGGCACGTAGGAATAAGCGGCAACGAGCGCGCAGATTCCCTTGCTAAGCAGGCGTCTTCCCACAATGAACAATTTATTTCCATACATTACCGAGACTGGTTTCCAATCATCAATTCACGTATAACATCTCGATGGAACCACTCGTGGCAACAGAGAGGACAAAAAATGCTTGATGTCAAACCATCCGTAGGAGAATGGAACACCAAGTTTTCCAATAGAAAAGACCAAGTGTTCATTAACCGTTTGTGTACAGGACACACGTGGATAACTTACAACCATCTGATGGATGTAGACATGGGACCGGGTGAGCCACCATGCCCCTGTTGCCACCAGGTGGCAATCAGCGTGAAACACTCACCTACGGACTGTAATGCACTCGTAGTAGCCCGACGAGCCTTCGTAAGCCCTCCGTGCAACCTGCAACGCCTGCTCACAGAAACGGCCTTCAGGAAAAAAATAATCTGTTTCTGTAAATAAACCGGACTTTATGACTCTGGTTAAAACTACTCGTGTCTGAATCTTCTCTGTTCCTGAGCTCACTACCCTGTTGATTACCTAAGTTGAAGTTTGAATTCGACCGCGTGCACGTGCAACCCATCAGAACTCACGGATCTTCACGTCCTACGCGGGAGCCTGCAGTGACTTCGCGTTGAGGCTACGGTGGAACATGGATGCAACTACTACTACTACTACTACTTCTATAGTGAGGCGCATTGGGCTGGCCGGGAACGTACTTGAAGAACCCGTCCACCACACATTTGAACCCTCCCTCCGAGGAACACTTTTCACCCCCACTCACCGAGGGAGCGAGTGAGTTGAAAAGAGCAGGTCCGTGGTAGAAGGTCAACCAACGTCGATTTTTCCACGCCGTTTCTATCCCGTGACGTAATAAGCAGGCAGCGCTGGGGATGGGGGAAGAAAGGGTTCCTTGAGGGTGCCGGTGATGAACATGCCACCAACCCTTTAGATGTGACCTAGTGAAATCTCTGACCTTTTAATAAACTCTCTGTTATAAGACAAGCGTCAAACACTTCGAAGGCCCTTTGAAGCGGTGATCTGGGCAGCATCTGCAGGTTTGTGCAGTACGTCTCCGCTGATTGGGGCGCTGCTGCACCGCTGGTAGGAGCACTGCGGCTACGCTGGTTGGAGCACTGCGGCACCGCTGGTGGGAGCACTGCGGCACCGCTGGTGGGAGCACTGCGGCACCGCTGGTGGGAGCACTGCGGCACTGCTGGTGGAGGGCTGTAACACCGCTGGTAGGGGCGCTGCAGCACTGCTGGTGAAGTCTGTGGCACCGCTGGTAGGGCAACTGCGGCCCCGCTGGTAGGGGCGCTGCAACACTGCTGGTGAAATCGGTGGCACCGCTGGTAGGGCAACTGCGGCCCCGCTAGTAGGGGCGCTGCAACACTGCTGGTGAAATCTGTGGCACCGCTGGTAGGGCCACTGCGGCACTGCTGGTAGAGGCGTTGCAGCACTGCTGGGGAAGTGCTGTGGTACCGCTGGTAAGGGCACCGTGGCACTGCTGATAGGAGCACTGCGGCACTGCTGCTAGGAGCGCTGCCGCACTGCTGGTGGTGTTGTGGCACCTTTGGTAGAGGACCTATAGCATCTTTGGCAAGAGCACGGCGACACTGCTGGATGAGCGCTGCGGCACCGCTGGGAGAGCGCTGCGGCACCGCTGGTAGAGACGCTGCGGCATCGCTGGTAGGGGCCAACGGCACCGCTGGTGGGAGAGCACTGCGGCACCGCTGGTAGAGCGCTCTGGCACCGCTGGTAGGATCACTGTAGCACTCACTGCTGGCATAGCGCTGTGGCACCGCTGGTATGGGCGCTGCGGCATCTCTGGTGAGGGCCCTACGGCTCCGCTAGCCGACTCGCTGAGTGACGATAACAAGTACTTTAGAGTCGGACGCTTGATCAAATTGTTCGCACCCACAAGTGTGAGAATATATTCCTTAATTCAGACGCTTCTCAAGGAGAAATCTTGTTGTATGTATGTGTTACGCCGTCCAACTGGCAGTATGTGGCAGGCAGAGATACTGGGCAGTTTGCAAGGAGGCCGGATCATAGCACCCTCTTCCCCCTTATTCTTCTGGTTCTCAGGACGGTCTGTCATGAAATCGCATGTATGGTAGACTTATTCCTTAAAAAAAGATAAAATCGTTAAATGAGGAAGATAAGCAATCATCGCATCATGGTCTTGTATCGTTTGAGTTAGTTCTGCTGTCGAATTGAGTTGATAACTCAATTTTAGGCCAAATGAAATCAAGAAACGCAATTATGGCTCGAGGGGGCAGATGCCTTTCAGTGGAGTCTTCATAGTCCGACAGTCGCTAAGTGAGGAGTGCCATCTTTTCACCCTAAATAATCATCCGGATAACTTGATAACGGCCACAAATAAATACCATTCATTCTTTTTCATTTGTATCTATCACATATGTAACTAGCTAAAAAATAGTGTAATCTAATAAGCCTCGTATGCTAACCTCCCTGTTCAGGTAAGGACTACGGAGCGATAGTCTATAGCAGTCATTGCAGTCACGATCAAACGAGCCATCCAATGCATGAAAGAAGCACATTGATCACCCAAAAAAGCGAGCTCCTTTCAATTCTATAGTTTGTATTCAAGCTAAATAATGGTCACCAGATTGTAGACAATGTAAATAGATGGTAACATAATAATAAAGAATAAATTGGAGTTCTCCCGCGAAGCAAACCAAGTACCAAAAAAAATACCTCTTGATTTTTTTATTGATCGATGATTATTATGCAGGTGTTCACTATATTTGTTTATAAAAGTATAATTCAAATTTATAGTTTTCATTGATCAATCCAGTCGACCATGGAAACCCCCCGACTCCGTCTTCATTTCACTCCGGTACAGTGGTTTAGATTATCAACGCATACAAACAAAATCTAATTTCGGATCATTTGTTGATGCATCTCACCTGCTAATGATTAGGTTATACCAATAATATTGGCGAAGCTCCATCACTAAACGATATTGATTTACCTGACAATCTATAAATTTATCATGCTCTCATGCACTATCCTTCAATTGTTTTTCCTCCAAATAAAACGTGGCAAATTTCATGACATGTATTCTAACATCAATTCGCAGTCGTTTCATCCCTGCTGATGCCAAACATTGAGTAAACAAACAATTGCAGGAGTTTGCTAATCTGTAGCGCTGTATTTACATTAGGCCAACCTGGTTCTAGAGACTCGTCTCATCGGGGACAGACTGCTTGTCTGTTCTGGCAATCAACGATGTCGCACTGCACTCACGCTGACGGGTGATGACGCTAGAGGGCCAGTCTGTTCTGGCAATCAACGATGTCGCACTGCACTCACGCTGACGGGTGATGACGCTAGAGGGCCAGTCTGTTCTGGCAATCAACGATGTCGTACTGTACTCACGCTGACGGGTGATGAAGCAAGAGGGCCAGTCTGTTCTGGCAATTAACGATGTCGTACTGCACTCACGCTGACGGGTGATGACGCTAGAGGGCCAGTCTGTTCTGGCAATCAACGATGTCGCACTGCACTCACGCTGACGGGTGATGACGCTAGAGGGCCAGTCTGTTCTGGCAATCAACGATGT
>SDVV010034234.1:0-11199 GCA_016164225.1 Gammarus roeselii
CACTGAACCAACCACGCTTTGAGAATATTATCGAATGAGTGAATTGGTTCAATGCCTTGCTGCAGGCTTACACGATGTTGCCGCTAGCAGAGTAGTTCGAACTAGTGGTCTGAAACTTACATTTCAGATGTCGTGCCCATGATTCGGTCTATTTGAATGAGCACCATGAACAAGGTATGCTAACCTTTTTATTTTAATACCAATTGTAGGGACACTTGTCCTCTACAAGGTAACCTCTCACTGTAGTTCCACGGAAGCAGACACATTCTACACCGACGTTGCCATGTGGTAATTACTCGCTGTGGCGCCCAGGACAAACTCAACAATTTCTTAGTTATGAGGAAGGACGTGCCAGAGGAGATTTAAGTGAACCTGATTGACTTTGGATTAGGAGATGAAGAAAACAAACGGGCTCTAAAGAGACATACATGAGCAAGGAAAATCTGCGAAGTCTGATGCGACTCCCAGGCGGTGTTCGAAGAAGAAAGTGAAAATAAAACCGGAGCAGCGAGCTAAGGGCTCGGGCTCTTGAAATGATCTCAGAGGAAATGGTACCCAGCAAAAGTTCAAAGAACAGTGTCGTATAACTTCATAAATGGGCACATAGAAGTAAAATAAACCATACAAATACCAACCTAATTGTAATAGGTACACTAACCAGTACAAAAATGAAAATTTACTAGCCTATAGGTGTATGGCACTATAATGGCAGGCATTATGGAAAAGCTGGTCATCCTGGAGAAAATACAAATGGTTACAGTGAAAAACAGATGGGGAATGGATAATATGTTTATCCAAGGCACAGGGTAACTCAGAAATAAATCAAAGTAAAATTTGCCATGGTTTTCTGGACATTGAAAAGGCACATAATGGGAATTGAATGAAAGAGTATGGAAAGTCTCAAGAAATATGGGATACAGTAATGAGCTAGGTTGTACAATTGTCACTTATACTATGAAGAAACAAATGCTTGATTCACAGTGAAAACTGAGAAACTGACTGGGTTACTAGTAGATGAAAAGTGAGGAGAGAGGTTCCTGCCTCCAGGACAGCTGTGAACTGTAGTAGGGGTGTAGTGCCAGTGTACCACTGGTAGATTGCTGCCAGACCAACTTTATGCAAACTACAGGTAGATCCTTGTAGGAAAACAAAGTGTATGACAATTGTTACGGTCATGCCAACATCTTACAAGGTGTTGCTTGCAGCTTGACATGTTTGCTGGCTACATTACAAGCAAATTGTTGAACCTTGCCTTCCCAACCTAACCTAACTTAGTGGTATGTGTTTTTCTAACCTGTGGGACAAATGTATGTGTTTCTAACCTGCGGGGCAAACAAACGTAATTGTAGGGCATATATTTATAATCTGCAGGTCATAAATCTATTTAGAATGAGCCAACCTGTGGTTCACATTTTGGTCTCAAACCTTTAAGTGAGCTCAATCTGCAGAGTAGGGTTGATCCACTGACAAGATTTACCTTGTCTACAGTCTGGGAGTGAGGCAAGGCTATATCTTATCCCTTTGTGGTGTTTAGGTTATATACAGACAAGCTAGCAAGCAGCCAGAATAATTGAGACCCAACTTTGAAACTGCATATAAGCATTGGACACTGAAATTTTTGGAAGTTCTACTTTATGGATTATATAGCACTTCTAGGCAGTCTAGCCAGGTAAAAGAAAATGCTACAAATGTCTGATGAAGATCACAACAAAATGTGAACAAAATTTCAGGGTTTCAGCTTGGTGTAAAGCTTTGTGATAGTAATAAATGGGGATGAGAAGAAAGAAAAGAGCACATTGCACTGATTGCAGTTGACTGGGATAGAAATTAAGAAAGTTTGAGAAAATAGTTACTTGGGTGGTACTCTAGCTGGCTCTGAAAGGGAGAAGCAAAAGAAACAAAAGCAACCTAGCTTAGGTGAGACAATGAAGTAAAAAATGATAGTAAAAAATATGAAGATAGTTTGTGCTCTAAGCAATGACATTGCTTCCTTGGTAACATACACCTCACTAGTACATGTAGCTATCATCTTTGTTATAAAATGTTCCAATATCTTTGTATGTGCTCCGGCATGCTATAATTCATAACATTTACAACATTACTTATTATTTACATACATAAATTGTAACTCAGTTGAAGCTGCTTCATCCTTGTTCTTAACTTGCATGATCAGTTCTATAGCCACTTCCAATACTGTGTCTCCCCAACCTAATTGCAATGTGAGCAAAGATGTCAACATTAACTTTATATTCATTCAATATATTGATTTGCTATTTAGCAATATATACCATCATAGATTGTAATCAACATTGCCTCATTGTTCTCAGCATTAATTTACAATCTAATATCCATTCAATAGTGTTGATTAGGGATGACACTGTATTTTGTATTCTTCTCATAGCTTGGAATAACCCGAAAAGAATGTAACTGAGAATCATTGTAGTCATGATGAGTAAAATTACTTTTTTGATTATGAAGCATCCTAAGTTTCAACATTCAATCATCAACTTGCAAAAAATTATATGGTATAAACCTTGTAGGAGTCATGCCTCTAAACTGAGGTGATCATCTCTTGCAGTCAGTGCAGTGCACCAAGAGAGGTGACTGCTCACACCTCCAACTGTTTCTAATAATTTATAAAAGAATGCTTGAGAGTGCCAATAGAAAAAAACATGCTTAAATATACATCAGTTTACTAATAGAATTTTATTATGGATTTTTTTATGTCTGACAGGTCATTTTCAAAGCTTGTACTAATTAAGTCTTTCATGTAGTCATGGAGTACATTTCAAATGTTGTATGATGAACAACCAGTCTCAATCTCATATGTATAGAACACTTTTGGATTATTTTTGGCCATTCTGGCTTCATTAATCTCCTTATTTCTCTTTGCATTTCTGACCACTTAGTTAACTCTTCTTGCAGCATGTGTTTGTGTTTGTTGGGATTATTATAAAGGATAAAGTCCCTTCCTGTGAGCAATAATTTCTTGAACCTCATTGTTTAGTCATGAGGGAGTATATAATACCTTGTATTTTTTCTAAGAAATGTGTTGCTTGTTTACTTGCACTACCTTGCCTCTGAAGAACACAGACCCTTCCTCTGTGATCTGTCCTTTGAAATGGAGCCTAAACTCTACACTTCCAATTTAATTGCTAAGGCCTTTAAAATTAGCTTGTCTGAAGTTGTAGTTATATTTTGCTGGTTTTCATACTGCTTGATTTGCAGTGATTTGAAATTCTATTGTATTGTGATCAACAATTTTTATCTTTTATTGTCTCCTGTTCTATTAAATCATCTTCCATCAATAACACCTACAAGATTGAGTATGTTATCCCTAGCAATTGATTGGTTCTTCCACACATGGTTTCACATTATCACTTGTAAGTTGCATCAGTCAGCTACCCCATCCTTAGGCTTTCCCTGGTGCCCCATTGATGTCCAGAAGGTTAAATTCCCTCATTGACATTTTATGGATGGATGAGACTATACTGTCCAATTTGTCAGATGACCATCTTATTCTGCTTCTTAATTCCTGGATTTTGGTACACTAGTACAATTTTCAGCATTATTTCTCCAGACAACAAAATATCTACAGGCATTTCATGTATATTGTTGTTGCTGTAGTCCTGCAAAATATTAGACAAAGGTGCTCTTTGATGTACAACACTGATCTGCCTCCTCATTTACTTGGAGAAGGTTTTGCTACATTGAATGTTTTGAAACCATGATGGTTCATTCAGCTGAACTGTTTTAGCATTCATATCCAGCCATGATTTGTTTATTCCAACAATGTCTTATTCATTGGTTTTCACTATAACTTGGACAAAATAGATTTTAGCCATCAGTGGTTGTACTTTTCGTATGAGCACTTTGATTTCTCATTTGTTACATTTTCTGGCTGATATGTCTGCTATTGAACTCACAATGAACTGGAATGGGATTTCCATCTCTTATGTTACCTCTAATCATGCGTCATTTTTGTTATAGTTTGTTTGATTGCCTATGGTAGAGGGATCATCAGAAGCAGCTACTATTGCCACCCCAAATTGTAACAAGTTAATGCTAATAGTTAGCAAACCACCAGCTGGTCCAGCTACTGGAGAGAAGCCCAAAGGTGAGCCTTGAATCAATTTGTATTTACAAGTTTACAAGTGTAGGAAAACAACAACACGCCTATTGGCCCAAACTAGGTTGCCTCTTGATAGCAAGAGTATTAGTTCTGAAGTAGAACATCCATAAGAGCTTCATGAGCAATTCATGTTTTAAAAACATTAGGAAAGGGAACGGTTTAGCTATTTATAGGCAATTATGTAGAACTTATCAAGCCAAGACTTCAACATTTTGTCTGATATAGATGTGTTGATGTGTGGAATGGCTTGCCTGCTGACATAGTGCAGTTGACAGATATTACTCGCTATAAGCAAGCCCTTGCTGATCTGATGTATGAGGAATTTTTAGATTTTGACTAGGCTGATGAAGTTTAATTTATTTGTAGGGATGTGTGTGTAAGCATGTATGTAAGTTTTTTTTTCAGTCTATATGTATATATATATGTGTGTATATATGTATGTGTATGTTTTATATTGTGACCAACAGAACTGCTGTATGATCAGTTGCCTGAAGCACAAATTTCCAGTTTTTTCCGCTCCATTGTTTTGCCGGTCTTTGCAGTCTGGCGTGCTGTGGCATTTGTGCCTCCTGTCATGCTCTGCACTCAGGCCTTGCTGGGCTGTGGGGTAGTCTTGGGGCAACCAAGGTGAGAAATAGTCATGAGTTTTGACTTACTTACATGTTGGTCATGGTCTGGACAGTTTTTTGTACCATAGCAAGTGTATATATAAAAATAAATTTCACTTTAATTTGTTTGGATTATGTGTAGCGTCGACCGGGGTGATTCCCGGTGGTCGACAACATGGTGAATTTCCGCACCCCCTCTTTCAAGCAACAAAACGTTGAAAATGTCACCATTTGACTACGGGACATAAAAGAACAGGTCTTTGTTAGTAGTATCAGCTACTTGTAGAAATTTGATACACGCAGAGAATTAATGAAAAATTGCTCAAGTGAAAGTCTGTTTTTCAGGACCCAGATCATTTTGGTTCGAATAAATCAACGTTCCGCTAACTTTGATGCTGTGGCTAGAATTTCTACAGGATGAGGGCCAAATTTTATTGTGATACATGGAATATGTTGTAGTTTTATGCGTAAGAAGGATTTTGAAAAGAAATGTAAACTTTTGTAGATATTTACAATTATACAATTGCAGGGAATCACCCTAGGTGAAAAAACAATCGGGAGTGATTCCTCCCCAAACGTATTTTGTTGCTAAATATCTCTGTTTTTCAATACTGAAAAATAATTGAATGCAATTCTCCTCATATATAATGACATTTAGAAGTGACTCAAAATAATGATACCACAGCTAATTTAAAAATGTGTAACTAATTTTATAATGACCCAATGTTTATAACACATGTTATTTTAAGCAACTGATGTATACTAATATAGGCATGCTCTTTCTATTGTTACCTTCAAACTTTTAATCCGCGTTTCGATAATTGATATATGGGGGGTGCGGGGGAATCACCACATTTGAAGTGGGAAATCACCCCTGATTGGGGGTCATAGCTTGCCGCACGGTTGTTGTGAATACCTTTTTTTGGTTGATAATAGAACGTTGAAACTTACTGTTCTTCAGGGTCATAATTGTAGCTATACACACCCTAAATACAAAATTTCTCAACCGCATACTTGTTGAGTTATTTCAAAGTATGCGGAAATTGCGGGGAGTCACCCCTGTCAATGTTACAGTGGGATTTAGGAGATTGTTGATTGGAGACCACTTGAGTCACTTACATAGGATATATATTGTTTTTTTTTTAGGAGCTGGTGTTCTAATGCATGGTGTTTTTTGTTGTGAGAGCGCTGACAGTTATTATAGCATTTGAAACACTGTTGCCACTGTAATATAGCAAGCTGAGGGCTGATAATGGAGCTTGAGAGCATACTTGATTCTTACCTTTGCAGCCCCACACCTCCAAGGGCTCAGCATACCCAGTCGTCAGGTGCACCAAGCCAGTCAAGGCCAGCACAGCTATGCCTGCCAGCATCTACAAAGACTCCGCAGAACAACAACTGGAAGATGCTGGAAGGAATACGCACCATTGGCTTTCAGAGAATAAACCCAAAGCCACTCGCATGAAAACACAAAGCACAACTACAACCCTACTGAAAAACCATGAGCGCAAATACAATTTAATGTATATATAATTGAAAAAAAGCAGAAACAAGCAACAAGACCATTCACATCACAGACTTGCCAACACCACTGGGAACGCAAGACCCTAGCCCTCAAACAACCTATTCCCCATAAACTCAGCCAACCCTGCCTTGAAAGCAGAAATGGTAGCAGACTTCAAAACAGCAACAGGCAGCTCATTCCATATCCTAATGCATCGAACATTATAAAACCTCCTTGCCACATCCACAGAGCAGCGGGGCATCAAGAGTTTTTGCTGATGTCCCCGCGTCCTACCATCCAGTGATCTTCAGAACAGAATGGACAAATCGAAACCCATCCTGTCACAACACAGAATTCTCCAATACTTTATGAGGTCACTTTTCAGTAACTTGCCCTTGATTAAGAACAAATTTGGAGCCATCAGCCTGTCATGGTAGGACATCTCAGACAGACCATTCACCTGTTTGGTCCACCTCCTCTGAACAGATTCAATCAATTTCACATTCTGGACATAACCAAGATTCCACACACAGGAGCAGTAATCAAGAATGTGCCTGACATGTGCCACAAAGAGTGTGACCATAAAATTTGGGTTACTATTAACTGTCCACCTAAGCAAATCACTACAAAAACCAGCAGCTTGTCTCACAACTCCTCTGACATAGCATGAAACTTGAGACCAACATCCACATGAACTCCCAAATAGCGATGAACTTGGACAAACTCCAAACAAGCCTCTCCATGAGTGTAAACAGCCTCTGCACCGGGACTAATTGAACTAGCAAAACATCATCTGAAACTTTAAACAACACACTTGCTAGGGTTGAATGACAAATTCCAATAAGATGCAGTCTGGAATACTTTGTCAAGGTCTTGCTGCAAAGCAGACACCACCAACAACATCATGACATTGGAAAGACAAATAAATTTTATTATCATCAGCAAATGTGCCAAACTTAGATATAAAGCCATCCATCAAAAAATTAACATGTATGAGAAAGAGGACTAGACCCAAGATTGAACCCTGTGGAACCCCACTCAGAACATCCCTCAGCTCACTATTCACTCCATCAACGCCAACACACATAATTCGAGAATGAAGAAAACTACCAATCCACCTCAACACAACCTCAGAAACTTTGAGTGCCTGCAACTTCAGAAGCAATATGGGATGGGAAACAACATCAAATATTTTTGAAAAATCAAGCATGGCCATATCTACCGCCAAACTTAACTACATCTGGATAGATCTGCAACATCTGATCCTCTGTTGATCTAGCCTTCCTAAATCCAAACTCTCTGGAAGAAAGGAGCTGGTAAGACTCAAAATGGTCCACCAGCTCAGCAGCAACAATCTTCTCCATCAATTTGCAGCAAACAGAGGTAAGGCTAACTGGACAATAGTTAAGGGGATCATGTCTAAATTTACTTTTAAAAATTGGAATCACCAATGAACGCTTCCATGCATCGGGGAGCATTCCACTCTGCAGAGAAAGGTTAAAGATTATCAAGAGAGGCTGTGTCAATTGCACAGCATACTCCTTCAGCAACTTTGGTTGGAGTTCATCCATGCCCATCGCTGAACCAGCATTGAGCCCCTCCAGAACGTCATGGACATTCCAAGACCTTAATGCAAACTTGCTCATTTTGCCATAAAATAACTGGAAAAAAGCAGGATTGGGAGGAACATCCTCTTCATTCACGTCAGAGAAGGCAGATGACAAGAGCTCAGCCATCTCCATCTCCATAGAGTAGTGTTCCATCTAACACAACCAGTCATGAAATTAGCCTTTTGTGGGGAAGCTTCATCTTGTAACTTATCACTAGTAGATTTATATCTTGCCAAATCTGTGAGCTTGTGATGAGTGACTTGCATTATGACTCAGATGGAGACAAGGCCCTTGTTTTGATATTAATTGTGATTGTAGTAGAGTATTGGTATGCGTTTTGCAAATAGATTGCATACCTAGTTACATTCTTAAGGAACATTCCCTATGGATATCTACTGCATTACAATCACACATAATTTTGGTAGGTTCTGCTTATGTAATTATTTTTGTCTAATTCAACATGAATAGCATTAATCCAGTTACAAGTACCTAAGTTGTATTGTGTTCTGCTTTGTTGTAAAGACATATATATCTGCAGTAGTAGCTATCAGACAGCTACTCAGGAATTAGTTTAATAGCAGTCTTACTCTGAAGCAGCAACAGGCACACAGCTGTTCAGAAGCAATAGTTATAGCTGTCATACAGCTGCAGTAATAGTGGTCATACAGCCACCCATTTGCATTAGATTGAGAAAACAGTATTGAACTGTTGTATAGGTTTGTAGTTCAATCTTATATGCATTATTGCTTAGTTTAAGCCATAGCTTAGGCTGCTGCATATACTATCATTGGCAGGGCAGTTATATAGCAATGCAGTGGAGTAGAAGGTAAGCTTCACCTAATAACATCACTAGTAGGAAGCAGGTGTGGCTTTGGTTCACAGAGGTATAGGTAGGGTTGTAGAGGCTGTTCCTAGTTTTAGGGTATTAGCTATATCAGATTAATGTTGTTTCCTATGGTTGCATAGTGTTTAATTGATAATTTCAATCCACTATACGGTCATAAGGTCAATCATTTGCTGTGATAATTTGGTATTATGTCCAGCAGGTTGAACATTGCAAGCTCAGGACAGGTTCCTGATGATCACAGAAGATATTAGGTTGCACATAATCCAAATCCATGAGCAGAGCTCTTCTCACTGTGGTTTTGTTGACTAGCACCAGCATGGGGTGTGGTATTTGATGTTCCAGCCCCACATCTTCTCTCTCTGTGCATCTTTGTTTTCTGCTATTTAGTACCTCTTGTTTCTTGTTTGCTGTTGTTTCCTGGGCCCACAGTCTCACTCGTTTCTTGTAAACCATCTTTTCTCAGTTCTGGTGTTCTGCTTGTTCCTTGTGCACCTGGGGATCTGCTTGTTCCTGGACCTGGTGTTCCTCTTGTTTGCTGTGCGCAATTTTCTGAAACAAAGTTTTGCATGATAGAACTTTGATATAGCTATGATCTGCAAAATATGTTTTTGTTTTCTCCCAGAGTTGGTGCTAGGGATCATTTGCTGAAGTTGGCATTGCCTTTTTGCTTGTCTGATATCTGTAGTAAGTCCTTCAGTGTTAACTGTGTTGGTGTATGCCTGCTGGGATTGTACTGCAGAGTTTCCTATTACTCACTATAAGCAGCCCCTTGCTGATCTACTAATTGATGAACTTTATAGAACTTGGGGGTTGAATATATGTATCAGGCTGAACATGATTTAGGGAAGGGATGAGACTGGATAATCTATAGGTAATAAACATTGGGCCTGGGGATGGCTGGACACGTAGGCTAAGTATTTCAGACTTTGTTGAGGGCAAGAACAAATTAATTCAATATTGCATAATTTATTATGAAATGTTATGTAGCCACCTAACAAAATTTACAATATGAAATTGCCAATTGTCTCAATTGTCTGCACCAATGATGTTGTCTTGGTTGATGTTTTTTGGTCATGACTCTTTTGCTGGTTAACTTCTTGTAGACTTGAATAATTATGACAATTTATTTTACAATTTTCCTAGCTCAATTAATACTTTAGATAGACTCCAAATAGATTATAGCAATGGGATATAGCTGCCTAAATATTTTAGAAGATGATTATGCTTTGAGTAGATATACAGCTATATGATTAATGAATAAATAGATTTCAATAATTATAATTACAGTGCAACTCCAAATAAACTCTGATAGCTATAGACTAAATAAATTATGATAGCTGTAGACTATTTATAAATGTTCAACAAATCAAGCTCTAGGGTTATATTTTAGATTAAGCAATGGTATAAAGCTTTAGGGTTATATTTTTTGATAAAGCAATTTAAAATTAACAATAAATTTTTGTATGACAGACAGGTTAGAGATCAGGTATTATAGTATAAATATTGTACAAAATAGTTTTATTTATATTGCTGACCAGCCCAAATGACAAATATTATTGTTGGAAATATTCAGCACTGAGGCCTCAAAATTTGTTATTCACAAAGATATTCTAGGTACATGTACAGAGAAGAGGCCCAAAATGGAGCGACAATAATTACTGGGGCTGAGGATAGAGCTGGTGTAGGGCCATCTCAGGTGAAGCTGACTATTGTGGTCTTTCAACAATAAATTTTCCAACCACAACATGTAGTTATCACGCTAGGGGCACAAGGACAACACAAACTAATAGAATAAAACTCATTAAGACATTAGACTTACTTCCAGGTGCAGGCTACCACAGTTTGAGATAAACATGACCTAAAAAGAACAAAATAACTTTAGAGTAGGGATTTTGAGAATAATATGCATTAATTAAGAAACCCCCAGAGATCACTTGGATAACAGAGGAGCCCAATTTACCTACCCACGCCCAAAGCAAGAGTGAAGATCTTGCCCCCTGCATAATGTCCCCTGCCTGGACAAATGGAGTATTAACTGCCTCACTACATAGTTACTAACTGCCCAATGCACATTTGTTATTATTCCACTCATAATCTTGCTGTGCTCCCACAATTCTGGTGTTTGCGCCTCATGTTTTGCTGCACTCTGGCTTTGCTGACATGTTGGGCACTCTCCATGGAGAGGCACCAATTGTGAAACCATTGTATCTGATGTTAGGTGAAAAAGTGAATTTTGTAATTCAAGCTTGAATCCTATTTATCATGATTAATTCTTTCTACAAATCCTGTATAGCTACTTTATTTAAGTAACAGGCAATGCTGGGAGACTGGTCGTTGTAACAGTGTATAGTTTAATAAAAGTTTCACCATAATAATCCTCACCAAGAGTCAGATGCTGCAAGATATATATATGTGTGCGCGCCCGCGCGTGTGCGCGCCCGCGCGTGTGCGCGCCCGCGCGTGTGCGCGCCCGCGCGTGTGCGCGCCCGCGCGTGTGC
>SDVV010034235.1:0-11199 GCA_016164225.1 Gammarus roeselii
AGTCCCTCTAGCCTTAGTTCGCTTCTCAACGTTTTCCGCAAAAGGGTGTATCTCACACACATATTTATGATTCATCCACGAATAATGATAAAAGATAGGATTTAGTTAATAAAAAATATGTATTTATACATATGAAACCGGTAGAAGGGCAGCGAATTACTGTCGTGGTATTTTGGTACAATAAAGGACGAATATTAAGTTAATTATGTACAAGGTCAAGGTTAGGGCAAGGTACAACGTAGCCTGCAGAACGTTTGGGTAGAATTAGACTGATCCACTTATTCCGGTCCGCACATTTTTTTATAATACATGTGACCAACATATGACATCATCTCCATGCTGTTGGCTAACACGTCGCTAACATGCGCAGGCGAGCCCATCAAGGGGCCAGGGTTTCTTCAAAGTGTTTTTTTCCATTTCTACTGCCCACTGCGTTGCGTCCGTGGCATCAAACCTGTCTGATGGTCCTACGTCATTCGCGAGATTAATGTTCGTTGCGTTTATTACACATTATCTGAACATTAGTCTAATTTATCAAACATTATTCGCGAGACGAATGTTCGTGGCGCTTATTACACATTAACTGAACAATAGTCAAACTTATTAAACATTATTCACGAAACTAATGTTCGTGGCGCTAATCACACAGTAACTGAACAATGGTCAAATTTATTAAACATTATTCGCGAGACTAATGTTCGTGGCGCTTGCTACACATTAACCGAACAATAGTCCAATTTATTAAACATTATTCGCAAGACTAATGTTCGTGGCGCTTATCACACAGTAACTGAACAATAGTCAAATTTATTAAACATTATTCACGAGACGAATGTTCGTGGCGCTTATTACACAATAACTGAACAATAGTCAAACTTATTAAACATTATTCACGAGACTAATGTTCGTGGCGCTTATCATACAGTAACTGAACAATAGTCAAATTTATTAAACATTATTCGCGAGACTAATGTTCGTGGCGCTTGTTACACATTAACTGAACAATAGTCAAATTTATCAAACATTATTCGCGAGACTAATGTTCGTGGCGCTTGTTACACATTAACTGAACAATAGTCAAATTTATCAAACATTATTCGCGAGACTAATGTTCGTGGCGCTAGTTACACATTAACTGAACAATAGTCAAATTTATCAAACATTATTCGTGAGACTAATGTTCGTGGCGCTTGTTACACATTAACTGAACAATAGTCAAATTTATTAAACATTATTCGTGAGACTAATGTTCGTGGCGCTTGTTACACAATAACTGAACAATAGTCAAATTTATCAAACATTATTCGCGAGACTAATGTTCGTGGCGCTTGTTACACATTAACTGAACAATAGTCAAATTTATCAAACATTATTCGCGAGACTAATGTTCGTGGCGCTTGTTACACATTAACTGAACAATAGTCAAATTTATTAAACATTATACGTGAGACTAATGTTCGTGGAGCTTGTTACACATTAACTGAACAATAGTCAAATTTATCAAACATTATTCGTGAGACTAATGTTCGTGGCGCTTGTTACACATTAACTGAACAATAGTCAAATTTATCAAACATTATTCGCGAGACTAATGTTCGTGGAGCTTGTTACACATTAACTGAACAATAGTCAAATTTATCAAACATTATTCGCGAGACTAATGTTCGTGGCGCTTATCACACAGTAACTAAACAATAGTCAAACTTATCAAACATCCGGTCATTGCACATCCCTCAATGACAGTCGTTCTTAAGAGATCTAACGTTGGGGACTAACTTGGACATATATTTGTTGATGATCTTGACCATGCAATGTATGAGTTGCTGTCAACAACATATCCATCGTTCGGAAGTCGTTAGCTTGCTGAACTTCTTGGTATGACCGACCCTTCATCAATACTCCCTCTCCAAACATTCCTCGTTGCATTTGTTTCCTATAATAATGTCGTCGAGAGTTCGTTTTTTTCTTTGCCATAGCGGTTCAACATTTCCTGTCCCGATGGCATCTACTTTGGATACATGTCTCTGGTACATATTAATGCATATTTGTCGCAAACGTTTTCTTCTAGCAACTTCAGGCCTTCTCTTAAATGCATTGCATATGCTTGGCCTATTACCTAGACTAAGGGAATTTTACAGAACTCTTAGGACATCTTTCAGGTGCATACCTTGGGTTATTGCGCTCTTTTTCGGTTACGTAATCTCTACCGCTTGTGATGCTGCAGGAACGATGCCCGTCACTGAATGGGGCTGCTTCGGTAGTGTAACAATATATGTCGTAATCTCTGTTCCACGCTCCCTGTTACTTTTCTAAACCCAGTCTTAAACACACCGAACCGCTTATCAGCTTGACCATTCGAATTTCTTTGATAAGCAGAGGATCGCACTCAATCAACCCCTGTATGTGCTAACAAGTTTTGAAACATCACAGACAAGAATGATCTTCGATTGTCTAAAACTATGAAGGATGGAAGTCCTTTGCGAAAGAGTATTGGGTACGACTTCCGCCTCGATGTGTCTAGTCAATGCTCACATTTTCACATATGTAACCACGTTTCGGAAGGAACAACAGTCGATGTGGAATCTTGACCATTTATTGATTGGTATCGTCCACTCAGACGACATGTGGGTATTTCACGCTCTCCTACTTATATCTTTGGATGGCACTTTGAACGACTCCAAATCTTTCTCCAAGAATACTAGCTCACGTGGTTCTAAATCGTACTTGATCAGTTTGTGATGATCGTGTGAGACAATCACTTGGCTTATTGGCATTGCCCAGAATGAGAATAATTTAATGATTGTTCTTGCTCAGTCGTAGGTTGCATCTGTGTAGTCTTGCCTCCCATCGATTGGCAAACTGTGTTCACATAACAGACGCTCTACCAATGGTTTCTAGTCAGTGTGGCAATGAAATGTACCGCCCAGAAAGTGTTCCCTGAATTGTTTTTTTCGTCTTTACGATATGTGTCGTTTCAACAACGACTTTGATAGCCTTAATGTCGGATTCTTCAACATTTTGATCCGTTCTATAAAGTTTTATCTCTTCGAATATCACGTGCCCATCCTTCTGTCATCGTGCCTACACAACTCAAAGTGTCGAATTCAAACTCGTGTATGCATTCTTTTCAATCTGAAACGATGTATTCTAACACTATCCCCTTCTCCGAAGAAATAATGTTTTCGTTATCTCTGCCTCTCTGATTGTCGCTGGCCCCTGTGGCGGCTCTTTCACTGTTCACTCTGTCGCTAACGTCGGAGCCGCTGTCAGGCTCTTCCTTACCTAACGGATGCTGCCTTAAAGGTCCTTGTTACATCCTCCTGCTCGTATAACCTCTGTTACCGTTATGTTGCTGTTGGTGGTGTGAGGTACTGGACCTCTGGTGCTCCTCTTCCTCTGGCACACTGTAACGGTTATTGGTTGTAGTTAGTTTGGGGTCTTGGATGGGTGCCTGAATCCTGTTGGCTGTATTCTTCCGACGACATGGGCTGTCCGGGTTGGTCGAAATGTTTCATTTTGTTGTCTTTGATTTGCAAGCCTTTGACAAGTGACCCACATTCCTGTTCCTGTTACATTACACTTTTATCGAGAAGTACTCTTTTGCCGATGACTTTCCTTCCACTGTTAGATAAAAACGTAGTTCTCGTTCACATAAGTAGCATTGGCGTCCTTTCTCTATGATATTCTGTAGCCTATTGTGTAAAAATTTGGACTTGCAGTTTGATTGTTCAAATAGTGCCTGCCCCCTGACAGTTTTGGGATGATGTCATCAACATCCGCTGCTATTTGTTCGAGTAGTTTCGCTCTCTTCACTGTTTCCTCGACCGTCTTCTCCTAGCATTAAGTGAATAGTGCGGTTATCAACTTGGTCGATTGTAGTCCTGCAAAAATTAGAATTAGGAGCAGGATGTTTCGACAGCACTCCGCGTTCGCACGTTGATATTCCAAGTCGTTGAGCGCTAGAGATGACTTTTGATTGACTCGCCTCCTTTTTCTTTCTCCACGTGAATGAAACCGAGGCTCCGAATAACTCGTCGTAAGTTGATGTTTTTTCTTCGGTTTTGCCTTCTGATAAATCTTTCTTGTTACACTGCAAGGTAAGCACGACATTAATGATGACGCTTTTTCTTGTTTGTCTTAATCTGCTTCTTTCAGGGCTCTGCTGTTTTGAAACACGAAACGGACAAGAAAGTCTTCGACGACATCTTTTGAGCTCGGATGTTTCCTTCCGACCATATTTCAATTACGCACTCCTGACTTGCACGATTTAGTTCCACGACACACGATTGGTGAATGAATATTGAATTACCTAGAATATCAAATTACTCGTTTACTCCTAATCATAATAGATATGAAAACAGAACGGAATAAAATATTTGGTTCGATTGTAGAAACGAAATAAAATATTAACAAGACAAACATTGTAACTTGATGTAGGAGAAAAAGCAACAAATTTTAAACCACTTAACATATGAGTGAAGGTCAATAGTAGGTGAAGTCGTAGGTCAGTTGAAAACTAAATAAGGTATGACTGTTTATGCCATGTTCTGATAAAGGTCTTCGGGTACGGTGGATTGTCATTTCTCATGTATGGTAATAAAGAACAATGTGCAGCATTTGACTCTGACTTTATTAAATATTGAAATAAAATATATTGCATTCTACTTATGGATTTACACGTATATGGCGTTATGGGCCCAGACATTATTTGAAAAGTAACAGTAATACTACTTTCGATGGTTTATTCTATGAAACTGAAAAATAATACGTGTTAACATTTCAGGGAAGGAAACGCAGATTGCTTCCGCTACCAACCTAACTGTCGACTTCCATGAGTTCAGGGCGCGCCAGTATTGTTTCACCGCAGCTGACTGTTGGAGGAATCAGCACTACAACTTTCGTGAGCTACTTGAGTCCCTCTGTGAGTGGATTCCAGCATGCTTGAATGGATTTCCCGCTGTCCGACACTTGCTACGAATACAGCAGCGCAATATCTGCAGCTGCTGCTGTGACAGAGCTAGTGTTTTAAAACAAATGGCTGCAACTTAAGACAACGATACATTCTGCTTTATTTAAAGAGCATTAACTTATATAGCGGCATGAGTAAAAACGGGTTCGATTGTTACTGCTTTATTTACAAACCATGGTGGTCTAGAACAAATCTTTTTGCGGTGGTTCAACACACTTGAGTGGGGTAGGAATAGGACATTCACATCTACACACACACACAGGCAACCAATCATCACTGAATATTTTCACTTTATGTTGTTCAACAGAATATTGGAAGTACGATTATATTGACTTACATTATTATCAATATTATGCTTCAGATAATACATCTTCACAAACGTTTCCCAACGTTCAATATTCTGATTGAGCTTGTTTTATTTTGTGTTGAACAACAACACTGAATATAATTCGGTGTGTTGAGTAGATTATTTGGAACTTTTGATCTAATATGATAAACCCATTGATTCATTTCAATGAGTGTTGTTCAACACAAAATAAAAACAAGATCAATCGCAATATTGGAAGTTGGAAAATATTATTGACACTGCAATATCTGAAGTAGAAGTTGGTTTATTCAGCCATGGTTTAATTTGTTTCAGGTCATATGCGTCTCATACAACAGATAGACAAGTTTATGATGATCTATATTTAGTTTTTGAGTTGTCAAATTGCGTCATAGAAATATAGGGCCGCTATCCCTGGCGCTGAATTCTTTTATAGCTAACGTCAGATCAACCCCTATCATCTCCGCCAACTGCCTTATCAGCCCCAAGTTGTTCCGACTACCTACTTACGGTACCATTTTTTAACAGCGAACATTCATAGCGTTCCTCAGTCACACCAGCCACTGTCATATCTGCCAGTGACATTCTGGCGAAAATCTGTTTCAGCCCACGTCAGAATCAGCCACCAGTCGTACCATTTTACCGGTTATCACTTCAATGAAACATTTCCTGCCCAACCTAACCTAACCTAGGGTACGTGTTCCTAACCCACGGGGCAAAGGTACGTATTTCTAACCCGCTGGGTAAACATACGTATTTTTGTAGGGTACATAATGCCGTTTCTTAGCGTTTTTTATTGAAGTTTCATTGAAGTGATAACTGTTAGGTTGGTACGCCTGTTTCGGTGTAATGACAGTGGCAGATATGACAGTGGCAGATTTTGAAGTGGTGGGAAATGTTTGTGGGCTGAATCATCGTTAGGTAGAAAGCACGTGGGATGAAAGATTTTTAGCGGTTATGACAGTGTCCGGCCATGACAGTGAGGTGAAGTGAAGTGGCGATAGTGCGCGTGTGCGGGAATAATTTTAGCGCGAACGCTGGGCTCCCGAATTATAAGATGAAATTTATATGAACAAAGGCATATAATTTTAGAATAAATAATTGAAATTCTTTTCCGCCGAACGTGTAATATCTCCTCGAAGGAAATCATTAATTTGAAAAAATTGTTAATCCAAAGGGAATGCTGTTGTAATTCTGTCGACATCAGAAATACACGTACATCGTACGAATTAATAACAACATTGTAAAACATTTTCCGGCCCACGAATCGATTGTTCAGAGACTCCATAGGAAAGGTTGAACAATAGCAATTAAGTTTTAATGATGCAAACAATTTCCGACGTCCACAATGGCTATTCAGTGGCATTTCTGACGTAATTGATCTTCTAGTACCGAACAAAAAAGAAATGGTCGAAACTCCATGAAAATGTGGTGGATAAATGCAGGCCCTGGGTTCCGATTCAAATTCCAGTAATCTTTAACGTTGATTTACGCCAATTAACGCTTTCCGAAAATCTAAAAAGTGGAAAACTGCAATCCAATTCAAGAACAATCATATAGATATATATTGTATAAAAATGATAGCGGATTGACTTTGCTTGTATCCAGAATATATCGATTATCCTTAATGACTTCCCAGGTAAGGAAATAGATTTATTAACATTAACAACCCTCAATGATTGGAATTGGCCATTTGACAAACGTTGAACGCGATGACTGCTAATTCGTGGAATGTTAACCACCAGATTGACTGGAATATGTAATTAAGAATTATTAATTAGCTCTGCAATTTAATTTTCTAATTGATAACAGACGGATTTTAAAAATACAGATATGCTAAAGAAACATATAGATTCGCTTCAGGATAGTGAGTAAAGAAATGCGTGCATTTTTCATGTCGTTGCCAAACTTAGGTAATATCGAAATTATTCCTGATTTTAAACTCCCATGTTAATATTTTGCAGCCCTGAAGTTTCTGTGATTAATGACCGATAACTGCATTATTAATAACTTCACATCCCTGATGTTGCTGTGATTAATGACCGATAACTGCGTTATTAATAACTTCACATCCCTGATGTTGCTGTGTTTAATGACCGATAACTGCATTATTAATAACTTAACAATCCTGATGTTGCTGTGATTAATGACCGATAACTGCTTTATTATCAACTTCACATCCCTGATGTTGCTGTGATTAATGACCGATAACTGCATTATTAATAACTTCACATCCCTGATGTTGCTGTGATTAATGACCGATAACTGCGTTATTAATACCTCACATCCCTGATGTTGCTGTGACCTATGTTGTGTAGATGATTTCAAAACTAATTTCACGTCCGCGAGTTTAGATTTTATGTTCCATAGCTGCATTGTTCTTGGAAAAAGGGTTATTCCATATCCTGAATTTTGTGTGGTTTCATACAACTGAAGACAAGTCGTTGCGATATCCGAAAAAAACGGCAGAAACAAGTTAAAATTTGTTGGTTTGGCCGAGAGCTATTCGAATTTTAAGCATGGAAAGATATATGTCCAGCTTAGTAAAATCATTCATACTGGCAAGGAGAGAAATTCTCACAACGCCCGACCGGAATGACCCTCCCATCGTTGACCGAGCAACCAACTAGTAACTGTAAACAGGTCGACTGTAATGACCCTCCCATCGTTGACCGAGCAACCAACTAGTAACTGTAAACAGGTCGACTGTAATGACCCTCCCATCGTTGACCAAGCAACCAACTAGTAACTGTGAACAGGTCGACCGGAATGACCCTCCCATCGTTGACCGAGCAACCAACTAGTAACTGTGAACAGGTCGACTGTAATGACCCTCCCATCGTTGACCGAGCAACCTACTAGTAACTGTGAACAGGTCGACTGTAATGACCCTCCCATCGTTGACCAAGCAACCAACTAGTAACTATGAACAGGTCGACTGTAATGACCCTCCTATCGTTGACCGAGCAACCAACTAGTAACTGTGAACAGGTCGACCGGAATGACCCTCCCATCGTTGACCGAGCAACCAACTAGTAACTGTGAACAGGTCGACTGTAATGACCCTTTCATCGTTGACCAAGCCACCAACTAGTAACTGTGAACAGGTCGACCGGAATGACCCTCCCATCGTTGACCGAGCAACCAACTAGTAACTGTGAACAGGTCAATCGTAATGACCCTCCCATCGTTGACCGAGCAACCAACTAGTAACTGTGAACAGGTCGACTGTAATGACCCTCCCATCGTTGACCAAGCAACCAACTAGTAACTGTGAACAGGTCGACCGGAATGACCCTCCCATTGTTGACCAAGCAACCAACTAGAAACCGTGAACAGGTCGACCTTAATGACCCTCCTATCGTTGACCAAGCAACAAACTAGTAACTGTGAACAGGTCGACCGTAATGACCCTCCCATCGTTGACCAAGCAACCAACTAGTAACTGTGAACAGGTCGACCGTAATGACCCTCCCATCGTTGACCAAGCAACCAACTAGTAACTGTGAACAGGTCGACCTTAATGACCCTCCTATCGTTGACCAAGCAGACAACTAGTAGTGTGAACAGGTCGACCGTAATGACCCTCCCATCGTTGACCAAGCAACCAACTAGTAACTGTGAACAGGTCGACCGTAATGACCCTCCCATCGTTGACCAAGCAACCAACTAGTAACTGTGAACAGGTCGACCTTAATGACCCTCCTATCGTTGACCAAGCAGACAACTAGTAAATGTGAACAGGTCGATCGTAATGACCCTCCCATCGTTGACCAAGCAGACAACTAATAACTGTGAACAGGTCGACCGGAATGACCCTCCCATCGTTGACCAAGCAGACAACTAGTAACTGTGAACAGGTCGACCGTAATGACCCTCCCATCGTTGACCGAGCAACCAACTAGTAACTGTGAACAGGTCGAATGTCGCCAGCCGTTGGATAGTCAATTAACATACATGTCGTGACCTTTATTACCAATGAGATGATGGTAGGAATGCTCGAGATTGAATTAAGTAAATGTACTGATTTAAATGATGAACATTATTAAATTTATTTCAGTTTAACCACACCACCAAGCAAACTGAAATTGATTTCCCTGACAACGCGATGGAAATGCTTTCAAGATCGCTTACATTTTTACCTTTAAACTGATTTTTGCAAAGTAAAAAATGCCTTTGCGTTAGGTGCAACTTGCCACTGAAACCTCACGCTACCTTCCGCGACCTTGTGAGGCAGGAGCTCAGAGGGTAGTGGATGCATCGAGTGTCAACCAGTGTCAGTTGCTTTCTGACGGTGCCCGGCGAAGGTCGTGTTGCCGTGCCCTGCCTCCCGGCAGTTGGGCATCAGTACAGTCGTCCATTGAACACAGCTGATGTCACTGGGCACGCTTCGGTGCTGGCAATGTTCACGTTATTTGTTACTAATGAACGTCAAGCGACAGTTATTGGTTGTGAAAATTGTGTTTGTAACTTAAAAAAAAAATTGTATTGAACTGTGGAAGTGACCTATAAAATAAGATTAGTGCTTGTGACTAGATACACATATTTTAGTTAAGAAATCTGAGAATACGTGAAAACTTATGATTCGTTTCTCGATTGCCAGATAATTAGTTTCATTTAAAATAATAAAATAACATGACTTAAAATTGCAATTTCAAATAAAAATGTGACTTTTCAATTCAAGCATAAGGCTTTGTGATTGTTTATAATTTTGTAATAGGGACTCGTTATAATTCAAGTCTCATTACCTGAATGCATACATTTTGTGGTTATTTAGCAATAGTGAGGGAATTTATTCTAATTAATTTATGCAATTTGCTTGTAGGGGTTCGCAAATTATTATCTCATGAAAATGTATTGAATGTGAAGTAGGAACAATCGAGATTCACGTTTTCCATATGTCAAGGTCGACTTTGTAGTCGATCAGCTTCGCCGTAAGTCGAGTACCCAGCCACCGCCGGGAGTGCTGAGCCATTCAGTAGTGCTGGCGAGTAGCACTTCGAGAAACACTTCGGCTACTGTTCACTTGGTCGAAAAGGGATTTCTTTCGAAATGGCAGTGTTCTCTGAACAACAAATAATAAAAGGATATTGTTGTTTCACTCTCATCAACTATTAAATCCTAATGCCATAATATCACTAATTAAAGTCTGAACAAATAAGATCGTGTTATCAGAAATAACAACTTTTTTGCAATGGAATCTCAATTAATGTTAAGTCAGATATCAGTTCTGGTAATGTTTAATGAAATTGGTGACCTGAGCAATAAACATTTCTTAGAAGAGTTATTCCTCATTGAATGAAAGTTATTTAAAAATATTGATAAAATTTCAGCCGTATTTAGAACAGAAATTTATTAATCGGAATATTAGGATTATTTTAATTGATTGAAATAAAATAATATTTCATTATTTTACCGTATGTATTACGGTGGAATAATATTGTAGCACAGATTCATACATAACAGTATATATTATGTATAAATCGAAATATAATTATCCTAACGCTATAACTACATTACCTCAGAAACCCTCCATGGTTTTGCAATGTGAGCTACCTTTTGCAAGCGACCATTCAGCAAACTGTCAATGAGTCGTCGGTAGGCAAATAAACTATATCAATTGTGACGAATAAATCAGCAAGATGACGTCTAACATCATCACTCAACGCATTATTCACGATGCAATCGTCGGACTCGTGACAACTGCGTGAGTCAGTGCTCAGGGATGAAAAACATTAGGATCCAGCTTCTCAAGGAACACTGCATCACGAGCACAGTTATTGAAACGCACGAGTGAGGACCAGCTTCTCAAGGAACACTGCATCACGAGAACAGTTATTGAAACGCACGAGTGAGGACCAGCTTCTCAAGGAACACTGCATCACGAGAACAGTTATTGAAACGC
>SDVV010034236.1:0-11198 GCA_016164225.1 Gammarus roeselii
AGACAGCAGTGCCCAAACCCACAAAACATTGAGCAAGACAGCAGTGCCCAAACCCACAAAACATTGAGCAAGACAGCAGTGCCCAAACCCACAAAACATTGAGCAAGACAGCAGTGCCCAAACCCACAAAACAGAGTCAATTAGCCTTTGTGTTGGGCGAGTCAATCAGCATGTGTACTGGGCGAGTCAATCAGCCTTTGTGCTGGGCGAGTCAATCAGCCTGTGTGCTGGGCAAGTCAATCAGCCTTTGTGCTGGGCGAGTCAATCAGCCTGTGTGCTGGGCAAGTCAATCAGCCCTTGTGCTGGGCGAGTCAATCAGCCTGTGTGCTGGGCAAGTCAATCAGCCTGTGTGCTGGGCAAGTCAATCAGCCTTTGTGCTGGGCGAGTCAATCAGCCTGTGTGCTGGGCAAGTCAATCAGCCTTTGTGCTGGGCGAGTCAATCAGCCTGTGTGCTGGGCAAGTCAATCAGCCTTTGTGCTGGGCGAGTCAATCAGCCTATCATGATTAGCCAGAAAACCCCAAGGCGTTGTAAGGGAGGCATTCAGCTTTTTAACGAAAATATAATCGTCACGCTTGCCCAAGAAATGAGAAACGAACATTTTCAATTGATGATGAAATGGCATGTTCAGGCAGCATAAGTTGTATGACCCAAATTAGAGAAAAACTTTCGGAGGCGGACGCCATAAATCGAACGCAGGGTTGCGTTCTAACCACTTGGCCATTGTCAAGACAGCTATATTGAACTAGTCCCTTAATATCAGAGTGGTGAGTTCGAAACACTTTCGAGTGATACATCGTACTGATCACTCAGGGCAACATAAATATCGTGTTAAGAATGTAAATTGCGCAGTTCATGTTACACTTGTTTAAATAATCAAATACAACCAGTACACCACCAAGAACGTACAGCCTGAATAGTGGAACGCCTAAAAAGTTCAATTATAAATGACTACAAATGGAGGTAAAACGGTTTTGACGTATCGCTTTGCAAGAAAAGGTTACGATTAAGTATTAATTTCACAGCCTTCACTTTAATGGAGTGAGATAGAAATCAGCAACCGCATGCTCGGATATATATATCGCAATTAATGTATCGCAGGTGAAATTTGAATTCAACAATTAAATATACAAGATCTTGCATGAATCGCACAGAGAAAATGTGGGTGGCCTGGGGATTATTTTTGGTTTCTCTCGGACAAGATTTTGAGATAATTCCTATAAGATATTTTAGTGACGTTGACAATGTGCGGAAACTTTCGTAACCCCTTCGAACACGTTTCTGGAATTAGTTAATATAATGGAACCCACTTCTATGGACGTTCTAACAGCCCTCGCTTTAGCCACGGCAAGATAGATGATGCTGAAGACTCCACCAAGTAAGTGAGGGAGACTCCGAGGCCCAACGCCACCGCTAATTGGATGCCGAATGTACATGTACTGGCGAATGTGACTCTAGCTCCAGCATGCATGACCTTTTTGAAATGAGTTTGGGTAGATATTGCTAACGCACTTAATGACCGAGTGGTCAGCTATCGGAGGCTTAACCATCAACCTGGACCCGTGAAGATCACTTGCATGGCGACCTTGTGAGCTACTGAAGCGGAGGCAGTGCGCCACCAGCTGTAATGGGATACAGTTTAGTACGGATATCTGTTTGCGCCATCTTTTTATGAGCGGTGAGCGCCCTTGAATGACGAGTTGAACACCTCCTAACCCGACCGTGGGTGAGCGGTGAGCACCCTTGAATGGCGAGTTGAACACTTACTAACCGACCGTGGGTGAATGGTGAGCACCCTTGAATGACAAGTTGAACACCTACTAACCCGACCGTGGGTAAGCGGTGAGCACCCTCGACTGCCGAGTTGAACACCTACTAACCCGACCGTGGGTGAGCGGTGAGCACCCTTGAATGACGAGTTGAACACTTTCTAGGCCGACCGTGGGTGAGGGGTGAGCACCCTTGAATCACGAGTTGAACATCTACTAGACCAACCGTGGGTGAGCGGTGAGCACCCTTGAATCACGAGTTAAACGCCTACAAGGCCGACCGTAGGCGAGCGGTGAGCATCCTTGAATCACGAGTTGAATACCTACTAAGCTGACAGTGAGTGAGAAGCTAATCGAACAGTAATTTAGCAATTTGGGAAATTTTCGCTCATAAAGCGGGTTGAAGCGTAGCTGCCACCTGGTAGCCTTTTTTATACCCACGGCGTTTATGGGATGGCCTTTTGCCCATTTAAGAGATCGGCCAGAATGTCTCACTCGGGGTCAGGTAAGCTCAAACGTACAACCTCCAGCTCTCAATTGAAGCCTATTGTGAGGAGAGCACGGCACGCAACCCACTCGGCCACCCAGCTTGTGTGAAAAGAAAACGTCGAAGATATTTTTTGATACAAAGGTCTCTTGGAAAGAATAACAGTCTTGTGACAATACTGCCATGCTCAATTTAATCCCACCCCACGCAACAATATGCGTGTAAGAAGCACGATGCAGTCTGAGTTCATCAAGGAAATCCTGTAGTCCAGGTATTCGAGAATAGGACCAATTACTGAGGCAAAAATGGCCTAATGATATGTTAGTTCTAAAAAGGTCATATAATATGGGTATGCAGCTAACGACCAAAGACTATGACAATGTTCAGGAAAGGCCAAAGACTACGCCAATACTGAAAAAAGACCACACACTATGACAATGCTCAGGAAAGGCCAAAGACTACGCCAATACTGAAAAAAGACCACACACTATGACAATTCCCAGGAAAGGCCAAAGACTACCCCAATGCTGAAAAAAGACCACACACTACGACAATGCTCAGGAAAGGCCAAAGACTACGCCAATACTGAAAAAAGACCACACACCATGACAATGCTAAGGAAAGGGCCAAAGACTACGTCAATTCTGAAAAAAGACCACACACTATGGCAATGCTCACTAATATATGGTGTTGCTCAAAAAAGGCTCAAGACTATGGTAATGGGAAGATCAATGTCAGTGCTACTGCTCAAAAAATTCCATAGCGTGATAATTCTCAAAAAGGCTAGAGACTCAGGTAATGCTCAAAAGTTTCATAGAAGCCTAGATAAATTTTATACCCAGGGAAATGGCGATTTAGCATCCTGATGATCAAAACGTACAGCTTTCTTGACCGGAATCCACTTATTTTTTTATAGAGACATGAAAGCGGTTATCGTTTCGAATAGTGCAAGATAACATCGATCGTCTCATCACTAACAGCAAAGAAATTTAATGTAATATCTCAGGAAACCATGTTTGCCGACGCATGAAAAAAGATCGCCGACCTTATTACTTAAAAAAATTGATTTTGACAGAGGTTTGAATGTTGTGTATATATGTATAATATAAGGGAAATGAATGAATATTTCAAAGGATCAAAATTACAGCTGTAATAGCTGTAATCATTATTTTAAGTGCGACATTCAAACAGGTCTAATGAGTCGATAGCTCTAAAAAAAATTGTTTGAATGACACGTGGGATATGATGTTGGATTGAGTATCAACATTTAATTATTCCTTTTCCTCTTCTGTGAAGAAGCATTTTATAAACATTTCAAATCCAATTTTCTTTGATTCCAATGATTAATTTTGTATAACTCAATTAATATCGGCTAATGCGGCACTGGTGGCAGATAGGGAGAAGTTGTGTAGTAGTTACTGAGGGTAAAGTCATGCAATAAGATAAATGATGCGAGCGGAATCAGCTTCGCCTGAAGGGAGAGTTATTGTTGGAAGTTCAGTGTTCTAAGTGCTTTAGTTGACCGAGGTGAGACGATGTTAACTGTATTATGTAATCAAATCAGCGATAAAAAGGGAAAGTTAACAATTCAAAAATGAACATAGCTAAGGAAATTTATACTTTACATCATTAAACTCGACCGCATGCTGTAAAAGATGAAATCAATATTGAAATTTTAGTTCTTGAGATCTAAAATTTTAGATCTTGAGATCAATAATGATCGCGTGTCGTAGAGGGCGACTAAAAGGGGAGCCCTGTAGCCGGAGAGTTAGAATCGTACTACCGCAACCCTTGCGTGTTGCAAAAGACGACTAGTAAAGGCGGAGCGAGGGGGCTAGGAATCCCTTCCTCAGTAAAATCCTCCTTAAAAGACGGCACGACGAGAGAGGGGAAGAGAGGCTCACGCCTCTGCGATCCCTATAGTTAGGGTCGCTAGATGTGAGTGGTTGTAGTACGAATAAAGCAAATAGGAGAGAGATTGGTGAGATGTTTGTGAGAGGGAAGTTTGATGTCTTGGTGTTGAGTGAGACGCAGTTGGAAGGTAAAAGCGAATGTGAGTTTAGTGTGGTAAGTGGAATAAAGTCGGGCGAGGAGGGAGGTTGGGCACGAGAAGGTGGGGTGTTGATATTGAGTGATCGAATGGCTACAAGCGTCGCCGAGTGGAAGGAGGTGTCCTCAAGGTTGATGTGGGTAAAAATTAAGTTAGGTGTAGAAAGATAGGCGCTTGTGAGTGCGTAGGTACCTGGTAGCGAGAGGAGTGAGGAGGAGAGGGAGCAATTTAGTACTGAAGGTCAAGAATTTTGATGGTCAATTCACTGTTGTTGTACACGGCAACTTTGATGGCAGTAGAGAAAATCTGATAGGTCTTGGCATGGAGCAGTAGCTGGTGGTCAGAAACAGCTTGTTAATGAAGCAAATTATCCACTAATAGACAGGGTAGGTATGACCCATAGTGCAGTGTTGGAGAGAGAGCTGATGGATTATGTGCTGATTTCAAGGAGAGTAATGGGAGGCTGTTGGATGTGTGCGTGTTGAGAGTGAAGGGTGGAGGAGTGTCTCACCATCTGCTGCCAGAAGGAAGATTAAGTGTGGAGCAGAGGTGAAAGGGGAACAAAAGAGTCTAAGGAGGAAGAGAGGTAGTGAGGGTGAGTGAGCTGAATGTGAAAAACACAGATAAGGAGTTCCAGCAGGCGTTTAGGGAGGAAAATGACGACGTGAGAAGGTAGGAATTGCGAGATGTTGAGGAAGAAAGGGAGACGTTCAGAGATGCGTTGTTGAGATGTCCAAAAAGGGAGTGTGCTGTGTACCGTGAGGGCGGGTACAGAATAAACGAGGAGGTCGAACTGGCGGTGGCGCAGAAAAAAAACTTTAAGGAGTGGTTGCATGCGAATTCTGTGGTGGCTTATGACAACTATAAGGAGAAGAGGAGAGAGGTGAAGCGGGTGGTGAGGATAGCCAAGAAGGACGCTGATGCCAGGTGGGGCAGACGATTGTGCCAGAATTTGAGAACAAACATATGTTCTGGAAAGAGGTGAAGAGGGTGAAAAAAGGGGAGACCGAAAAGGAGGAGGCGGTGAAAGATGAAAACTGCCAGTTGTTGTTGGAAAGTGGTGAGGTACAGAAAAGGTGGGCCGAGTATTTTGACGAGTTGTTGAATGTTGAAGATGACAGAGAGGCTGACATTGTCGCTGTGGGTGGTGGTGCACGGATGCTGGTCTTGGGAGAGAGACTTGTTGCGGACATTGCGAGGGAAGATCTGAAGGAAGCAGTAGAGGTGATAAAAGCAGGGAAAACACTCGGTTTGGAGGGCGTTGCAGCCGAGTGCCAAAAGAGGGATGAGTAACGATTGTCAAATAGCTGGTTAGGCTACTGAATCTGTGATGTTTAGCGGGCGCGGAACCATGCAAGCACTACGCCACTGAATCTGAGTGGCGTAGTGCTTGCATGGTTCCGCTGTAAAAGGCCAAAGGAAATATAAATGTATGCTGCAACTCAAGAGGTATCAGTTTATTATGTGTGATCGTAAAGTTGTACGGGCGAGTGCTGATCAAAAGGATTAAGAACTGTTCGGATGGCGCAATTGTAGGGAAACAGTGTGGCTCTAAGAATGGTAGAGGGTATGCGATCAGATTTGTGCAGTAAAACAAATCAGTGAAAAGAACCTTGCAAAGGGAAAGGCTGTGTTTTGGACCATCATGGATTTGGAAAAAGCCCACGGCAGGGTTGAGAGGGAAGCGCTGTGGAAGGTGTTGCGTTTGTATGGAATGGGAAAAATATGTTGAAAGATGTTCAGAATTTCTCAGTTGACAGCAGAACATTTGCCAGAGTGGGGAGCGAGGTGAGTGATTGGTTTACAGTGAAAGTGGGTCTGAGACAAGCCTGCGTTATGTCTCCCTGGCTGTTCAATCTCTCCATGGATGTATTAGTTAGGGAGGTGAACGCAATGGAAACAAATGGGCGGAGTTGGCAGTTGAGCCAGTTACGGTTTGCGGATGATGCGGCACTGGTATCTAGGCTCCCATGTGGAGAAGATTGAACTAGTGGAAACTGAGGTGAAGTCGCGAGTGAAGGAGATGTGTAAAGTGTTGGGTGCACTGAAGAGGTTAATTAGCTGTAGGACGTTGGGGATGGAAGCAAAGAGAGGGCTGTATGGATGTGTAGTTGTTCCAACTGTGCACTACGAAGTTAATGTTTGGGGGGTAAGATCGGAAGAGAGAGGAAGGTTGAGTATTTTCGAGATAAAATGTTTAAGGTGCATGGCTGGTGTGACGCTGGAAGACAGGATCAATAACAACGTGGTTCGAATTTGAACGGGGATGGTGAAGAAGTTAGAGGACACAGGTGATTCTAGGGTTCTGATATGGTTCGGGCACTTGGGGATGATGGATGAAGGGAGATTGGTGGAAAGGGTGATGGAACAAGAGGCGAGTGGACGTAGGCCTAGAGGTAGACCGAAGTTTGGGTGGATAGATGGTGTGAAGCAGACGTTAGGAAGGAGAGACTTAAGTGTGGAGGGAGCGAGAAAGCGTGCAATGAATAGGCGTGATTGGAGAATAATTGTGAATGGATGATTTTTACGCTGTCCTGATGTGCTTTCCACCCCTTGACATCTCGTTGAGAGACGATAAAGTCGTGAGGAAAAGTCACCATGACGCGGCAGGGATAAACTAGTCACACTGTCGGTCCCTGCTGTTGACACTGGCCTCGGACCGCACTAATGAACCAGAGGGTGTGTTGCGGGGTCTTCCGTTCGGTCCCTTTAGCGCATAAGGACTAAGTTGTGGGAGTGTGAGTGTGTGAGAGGAGTGTGAGGTTCGCCTTGCCGTCGGCCACCTCTCTTCGTGGGGGATTTGACCTAGTGTCTGTATCTGAATCTGTAAGCAATATCACACAACATTGATCGACAAAATACGGAATAATTTGTTCAATTACAAAAAAAGTCGCCAGTGCAACTTTCGCACGAGACTTCGTTTCAATTTAATGCTTCCTAATTTAGGAACCCATTTAGTTTCAAATGCTTTTCCAGCTTCCTAAACTGCTCTTTTCCATCATTGTTAAGTCTTCAAAGAACCATTCGGGAAATAAAAAACTCAAAGGCCATCAAGATGTAGGGATTCATTTAATCTGACGTTCCGGTTACTACACTGCAACCATCTTCAGAGTAAAACAGGTCTGGAAGAAAATAAAAACCCATGAAGAATCTTCTAACAACAAATTTCATATTTTGGACATTAACTTCGCTATTCAGCCCGATGGAAACCTAACAACGGCAGTCTTCATTAAACCGACCGATAATGGTACCCACTCGAACTTTAAATTACAAGAAATCTATCGCAAAAACGCTTGTCACTTGAGCATGAAATATTCATGAGATTGGCCGTCTTTTCACTCTGAAATAAAGCGACTCAAACAATCTTTCGCCAACTGCCGCTATCCTCAAGCTACTGTCGAACGCATCTTCAAACATAGCTTGAAAAAATACCATGCTGAAAGCAATGAAAATTCAATTAATAGTTCGAAAATAAATTACTTTGTTCAACTGACCTACCTTTCGACCATCAAACAAGATTAAAAACTACTGAGAAGCATTATACGAGATATCGTCAAACCATCCGATGACCATAAAATCGTTACATTAACTGGATTTTACAAACCAAACAAACTCTCTTTTCAACCAGACCACGGAAGATGAGCGAAGAGAAGACACAGGTGGTGTACCGATTCACGTGCCCAGTTGATGGCTGTAATGCCTCATACATCGTACGCACACACGACTTGCACTTAGGAGCGTAGAAGCAAGCAACACCGCTACAGCAATAGCAGCATCCACCGGCACTTCACTGAAGACCACCAATCTCCCGTCCCCAATATCATAACTGACTGTTTCACGATCATGTATGCTTTTTATGATAGATTAGAATTGAGAATAGCGTAAGCAATTGCAATTAGACAATCGAATCCTTTCATAAATGTTAAATATCAAGAAATTTCAATTTTTTTAAATTTATATAGGTAGAATTCTAGTCAAGTTCTGAGTCTTTTTCAATTTGATTTACTATTTTTATTTTCTTCCCGACCTGTTTTACTCTGAAGATGGTTGCAGTATAGTAACCGAAACGTTAGATTAAATGAATTCCTACATTCTGAGGGCAGTTGTGTCTTTTATTTCCCGAATTGCTCTTCGAAGACTTGACAATGATGGAAAAGAGCAGTTTAGGAAGCTAGAAACGCATTTGAAACTAAATGTGAAAATCAAGTCCGATTTACTGTTCCTAATTTATGAGCATAACAAAAATAGAGTTGTCAACAGCAATCGTGTATGGGAAAAAAATCGTGAGTTTCAAACTTAACGCGAATCAAAGCGAATTGAAGCGTCCCATATGAGGCATACGAGTTTCATTCACGTCCAAAAACATCTCTCGTGCCTCTACAAGCTTTCCGGATTCATTATTCCGCTCAGACGCTGTGCCACCAAAACAAAGCAGAGTTTGGTGCAGGAGTACACCTTCATTTGTCGTGAGTGCGCTACAGAAGCGCCCCTTCCCATAAAAGACACAAACAAAACCTACGAATGTGATGCCAAAACATTAACTCCTGCATGCGAGTTTTTTTAGCGGGGTTGTGAAAAAAATGACGAGCGACGACCAAGAAAAGCTAGAAATGAGGTACAAAAAAAATCCTGCATCACTTTTATTTGTCGCTCTGTGTGACCTGTAGAGTGACGACCAAAAAACAAGAGGTACAAAAAAAATCCTGCATCCGTTTTATTTGTCGCTCTGTGTGACCTGTAGAGTGACGACCAAAAAACAAAAATAACGAATGATATACAGAAATAACAACTTCTAGAAGTGCGTTTTTTGACCGAATGCCGTTGGCTGCCGAAGTCGTAGAACTAAGTATTGAAAAGATGCCAACCGGGTTGCGGAGAGATCCCATCGGTGCCTTGTACATCGTGCATGCAAGCATGTGAGAGGCCGGGTGAGGGTGCGACAGGCGGGTTGTTGTTGGAATTAGCATTCACACTTAGTGAACCCTTTATCGTTGTTTAGTGCACGAAATGAAGGGAGAGGACGGGTATGATAACAGGAAGTTTTACAAGGAGAAGGGGAGCCCCGGTTTGGTGGCACGTGAGGCCTTCCTGGGAAGGTACACAGCAAACACCCGTGAAAGGTCAACTTCCGCGTCACTTTTTTGACACGTTGATACATTTCATTTCAATTTGTTACTTATATATTGACAAATATTTGGAAATGTCAAGTTGTTAAAAATGTTTCAGCATTTAGCACTGATGAATGCGAGCAATTTCGTTGACGGGTAACCACTCCTCCGAACACACTGCCTTCTTTAAGCCTCAACTCAGATCAGTTAACAAATAGGGAAGAGATTATCAAGTCAAGAAGTAATCGAAGCTCTGGCTACGTAGAAAATTAGATCGATTGTCGAGGCGCTTGTTGATTTTTTAGATGCCGCAATTTCGATGGAAAACATTTATCAATAACACCCAAAGTCACGTATTTTGTTTGAGACGGCTCGCACCAACAAACAAACTGTTTCCACTTGGAGGAATCCGCGCAGCCCTGCAATAGCAAGGCTGTTGGAAACCTGCTGAGTGTGCACATAGCAACCAAACAAACGAATATTATTCGTATGCGTTTTATAGCAACCAAACAAACGAATATTATTCCTATGCGTTTCATAGTAACTAAATTAACGAATATTATTCGTATACGTTTCAAAGCAACCTATCAAACGAATATTATTTGTATGCATTACATAGCAACCAAACAAACAAATATTATTCGCATGCGTTTTTCCAATTTATGATTTTTATTCCACTTTGTCCCGGAGAATTATTCTTTCTAGAGGTAAATCTTTCTCAGTTTTCAAACTACAAATTCGGCAGTCACATCATTCGAAGAGTACATATACCCTCGACTGTACAGGTAAACATCGTGATTTTTTTATTTCAACACCACGAAATAAAAACGGAGTAAGAAATAAAGCAAAGAATAGCATATAAGATCGAAAGTTTATTTGTTTAAAAAAATCCCAATCAATATATGTATACACAGGTTCCGCGGGTCCGACTTTCCAGAGAGGTATTTCCATCAATGGAAAGACAAGATTTGAAGTTATTCCAAGCTGAAAAACGTTCAAACTTCAAGACAGATGCTGGTGCTCTTAAAAGAAAATACAAAGAGTTTCTTGTTTCGACGGAGAAACAATATGTTGGACACACGCTTTAATTGATCACTTGCGGCTTATGATGAAATCACTGACTTTGTGAAAGACATTCTAAACTTTGAATGAATGTCATAGATTAAAAAAAGAGTGAACCTAACATGTTTCAGTGCATCAAATGACATAAATTAAATTACAGTTTCGAATTGTTAAATACTATATAAACATCCTGTAGTTGATGACACTTGATGCAGACCGTATGCATTGATTAACAGTCCTGCTCATTCAAAATTCAGCAGTTTAATTACCGACGGAAATAAACTCCAGTTTCGGCTTTTCAATTTACTTCCTTTACTACGCAAAACAAGTCACAGTGAAATTCGTAGCTCAATGAAAATAAATTGTAGCAAATTTGATAATCACTTGTTATGGAAGGTCAAATTAAATAAACTTCACTCGAACTGAAATTAAACGTTCAGCGTATGAAATTTCAATGTTTTGGAAGGATAATTCATGAACTCATTCAGCCCAGTGGACACCCTTCTGCACACCGCAATGCAGCCCAGTGGACACCCTTCTGCACACCGCAATGCAGCCCAGTGGACACCCTTCTGCACACCGCAATGCAGCCCAGTGGACACCCTTCTACATACCGCAATGCAGCCCAGTGGACACCCTTCTACACACCGCAATGCAGCCCAGTGGACACCCTTCTGCACACCGCAATGCAGCCCAGTGGACACCCTTCTGCACACCGCAATGC
>SDVV010034237.1:0-11198 GCA_016164225.1 Gammarus roeselii
TATATACATAGACCGACAAATTGATATGTGGACAGAGAAATAAACATTTCAAAAATTAGGGAAATAAATCTGTAAATATTTAGCTACCTAATTCAAAATAGAACTGTTCAAAAATGTATTTTATGTCTTCGAATTAAATCAGTACATTCAATTATTCAATGTGTTGGGTATTATAATAACAATCAAAAAAGACACGATCAGGAATTAAGTAATTTAAACGTTGAACAATAATAAAATTTGAACGTTACAATATGTAAAGAATCAAAACAGTAAATTAATAATAACAAAATCAAAAAAGGCAACAATTAAATAATGAAATACCTAGGTGAATGAGAAATAAAATAAAGAAATAATACAAGGGCTCAATAAATAAATAATGACAATCATCAGGTGCTGTTAAATTTTTCATTTTTTTTTGCATCGCCCAATGCAATATTTGATGCATCAGATGCCGCCATGGTTATCTTGCAATACTCTTTAACTAAAAAAAAGAATGGCAACCAGTCCCCCCACTAACTGTAAAATGCTGGTATTATAGAGTGTATCACAGGGACCAACCAGCTTATTGTTACTGGCTTTGAACAGTAAATAACTGCAATTATTTCCTATATATGCGGTAAGAAATTTCCCTGTTGAATGCCCTTAGCTAGGATGAGTCTACTGACTTTACTCACTTAGGAAAATGGAAATGTAGCCTTAACCTAGAAAAAAAATCCTGGAGCTAATTATTTAGCTTCTTGGATACGTTGAAATTTAGTCGTAGAGTCCAAAAAATCCAATTTCCTTGAAGTTTAAAGAACTTCTAAATGTTTACATGCAAATCTATATAAATGTCGCATCTGTAGATGGAAATATTTGTTGAATTATAATGCACTATGAAATGTAGATACGCACGATCGTCGATATAATTGTCACAACCCACATCTAGTTATAGTTCGTAGATTCATATCTGCTATCTACAGGAAACCACGACAATAGAACTCAAGCAAATGGTCCTTTTTCCCACCGGTAAATTCTTTAGCATTTTATGATGGTTAAGGCTAAGCTAGAATGTGGTATTTGCCCCATCTCGTACGCCCCCGAACTAATGCTTTGCGATAGTTCTTCTAATTCTGCCAGAAAATTATGCAACAGCCCCTCACACGGAGATTGCAAGGCAGCGCGCTGCAAACTATGTCAACAGGCAGAGGAAATTAAACAACAGGCAGAGGACATCAAACAACTGAAAGCACAATTCAGTCATGCCTCCAATGACCCGTGCAAACAACGACAGTCAACATGGATACCCAGCTGCTAGATATTGAATCAAAATTGGAAGACGTGTTGGAACAATTTCACGAATTAGAAGATCTGATGAACAGCAAACTAGCATTAGTCAAAGAAACTGCTGAGGCCATCCTAAATCAAGTGAAAGAACTTCAAGTGCACCTAGACTCTGAATTGGGCAAGAAGCTTACAGCTCTGGACGAAGGGACTAACAACCACTTCAATCGACTGAAAATTCAATTAAAGATAGCGAGGCATCGTACACTACGGTAGTAAGAAAAAGGCAGTCACGCTGTGACAATGCACCACACGTTTGGTCACTATCTCACCACACTTGACCCGACGTACGTAACCGTTTTTACGTGTTGCACGATGAAATGGACTCTCACAATTCAAAGGAAATTTTAGTGATTGGTGATCACCTCCCTCAAATCAAATCAGCAAAAAGGGAGAATTCAACTGAAAATACTCGGCAAAACATAGTTGAAAATCGACGAAAGTGAGGGCATAAACGAAAAAGAAAAGATACCTTCTTCTAAACGAATTATAATTCAAGTCGGAGCTAAAGACGTGTTACAGGCAGAATCGACATGGAAAAGGAACAAAACTATGTTAAGAAATGTCAAAGGTTCACACGAGGACATACACGTCACTTGCATCTTGCCCCATCTGAACCAAAGCAGATGCAAATTAAGCAAGATGATATTTCTTAACAATCGCCTAGCAACTTTCTGCAGAGCAAAGAAAATCTATATTTCTGACCATTGGGAAACGATGATTGACCCAAAGTACTATAACTTTGATAGAATCACCAACAAAGCTTGCCTAAACATGTATGCACTTGATGCCATCGAAAACATCCCTAAAACATCGGCGCTGGTCATTTCATCGAAAATAAGTCAAAACACGTAGTCGATATCATACCATCAACTCCGCAAGCAGTACCCGAAGAAATGACCCAACATCCTCCGCCCGTTTCAACACTAGATACACAACAAATACAAGAACCCATCATAGCATCACCGCAGGTCCAAGCCAAAAAGTTCTTGACATTAGTCCAGTCCGAGTTAGAGGCAATAGTTGCCGCTCCACTGGTACAACCCGAGTAACCGAAAACGAAAATCTTGACTCCGACACAAGGCCTCATATTAGAAGAAGATGTAGTCAAGAAAATCAAGTTAATGTGACTAATGGTACTCTCAAGTGTTAATATGTGAACGCTAGAATCTTCGAGACTAAATCGACGAATTGGGTATCCTTGCAATGAATGTATCGAGATAATAGCAATCACGGAATCATAGATGAAATTGAGCACCAGGCATTATTTAAGCGAATTTACTCTCCCCGGTTACTCACTATTTCACAAAGATAGACAAGGCCGGGAGGGTGAAGGAGTGATGTTTCTCGTGAAAAACACTCAGCAAATATTAGAAGTCACTATTCAAAACAGCAGACACGACATAGTATCAATCCAAGTAGTCGGTAAACATATAAAATGTCAAATCTCCCTCATAGATCGACCCCAAAAAAGCAAGGTTGCATAGGACATCAACCTTTACAACACCCTCATCGATGTCGTCACAACACAACACAGTTTTGTGCTTGGAGACTTCAATATCCCCGACATTGATTGGGAAACTGACAAATGCGCTGCCACCGGCCAACGTCTAATTGATTTTGAAGACGATAAATTCATGACCCAAATGGTGAAGACACCTACAAGAGGTATCAATATTTTTGACCTCCTATTTAGTGCAGGCGACTCTCATGTCAACAACGTCGAAGTGGGCGGACCACTCGGAACTAGCGACCACAACTTTATACTTTTTTTATAGAGCTCAAGTTGAAAACGTCAACAAACTGCGAAAAAAGTTCATAAATGTTGATTTGCCAACTATGATGGCTTAAACGAGTCAATGGTGTCAGCAGATATAACCCTCGGACAAGATGTCAATCAGTCCCTTAACGATTTCTTGTCTGACCTTAAAAATATCGAATCTGAGCTATTCCAGCGCAAAAACAATCAAACTGCAGTCAATCAGTCTAAGTACTGCAAAGGAGAATTGAAGCGTCTTCAGTCACGAAAGATAGCAAAGCACTCGATAAAACAGAAACTTCCACATGACGATATAGCAAAAAATGAATAGAACATCAGCAGAAGGAATCTGCAGAAGGTCCAGAAACGTAAGAAGAAAGATTATGAGTTGCCGACAATACCAAAACTAATCCAAAGCTTTTTTTTAGTTATATTTCGAGGAAAAAAAAATCAAGATCTGTAATCGGTCTTCTCCAGAACGATGTTGGTGAACTAGAAACGAACGAAACCAAAATGAGTGTCCTACTTAATGAATACGTTTGCTCTGTTTTTACGCTGGACAATCAGGATAATCCTAATCTTGACGATATCATAGCGGAAAGATGATTTAAAGCCCTCACCATAGTAAACTTTTCCCCCGTCGAAGTTATTGAATATAGAGTTAAACAGGAAGTCACAAAATCTCCAGGTCCAGACCAAGTTCATCCCAGAATTCTAGAAGGGAGTAAAAAAAAATCGCCGAACATTTATCAAATATTTTCACCCAATCTCTCACAAATGGCGCCTGCCCCTCCAAATGAGGAGAAGCCAATGTTACCCCAGTATAAAAAAAGGGACAAAAAGAGTCCCGGCAATTTCCGTTCAATTAGTCTCACCTCAGTCATTGCCAAATTGATAGAAAGATTGATGACGGATAAAATTACACAATTATCAGAATCAAACCAACTGATAGGCGACTCTCAGCATGGCTTTAGACACAACCGTTCCTGTCTTATGAACTTGCTACTTTTTCATGAATATAATAGAAATCCACGACACAAAACTCCAATCAATATCATTTATCTTGACTTTCAAAAAGCCTTAGATAAAGTCCCCCGTAAGCACATAGGTATTCGAGGCGAGCTTGACAACTTAATAAAATGCTTGTTTACAGACAGACTGCAGTGAGTTGTACTTAACGGAGCTTCCTCCCCCTGGGTTAATCTCACAAGCGGCGTGCCTCAAGGATCTGTGTTAGTTCCGGTTATTTTTACAATATTCATTAACAGTTTCGATAGCCACGTACTCCTGAATATTAACAAGTTTGCAGACGATACTAAGATAGGAGGAAAAGTACAAGCTGAACTAGAGTGTCAGCAGATCCAACTAGACTTGAACAAAATTGCTGATTGGTCAGAAAAGTGGCAAATGAAATTGAATGGAGACAATGTGAAGTTATGCTAATAGGTCCTCAGAACCTCAAACACGAATATTCTTTGTATATCCGGGTGGAAACTCATTCCTGTCACCGACTAGAAGATTTTAGTGTCATCATTAGTAACGACTTAAAAAGTAGCAAGCAATGTAACGATGCTGCCAAGGAAGGCAACAAAATGCTAGGTATAATATCCCGCACTATCTCGTACAAAAACCCACAAACAATGTTCAAGTTATACAATGCATTTGATAGACCGCATCTCGAATACTCCGTTCACTTCTGGTCTCCTGTCATAGATAAGACGTCATTCAATTAGGAAAGGTTCACGCAGAGCTACCAAACACATCCATTCTCTGCGGAATGAATCGCATGAGGACAGGCTACTTCAACTCAATCTTCATTTGCTGAAGAAACGTCGAGTCAGAGGCGACATGATTGAAGTGTGCAAGATTATGAAGGGTACAGGAAACATTGACCGGGCAAGCCTCTTTACTCTGGATAAGAACGGAGTAACTAGGAACAATGAATACAAATTTGTTGGAAAACGTTTCTTACTCGACATCACGCGCAATTTCTTCACGTATAGAGTTGTCAAAAAATAAAACAAACTTCCAACGAAGGTTGTCAACTGCAATACCATCAAAACGTTTTAGTCACGGCTCGAAAAGTTCTACATAAATCGCAATAAAGAGCTAAACCGTGCTCTTTCTTGATGTTATAACAACAGAAGTGACACAAGAAGCTCTCACAGACGTTCTACTTCGAATTAATCCTCTAGCTATCAAAAGGCAACCCTGTTTGGGCCAATAGTCTTGTTGTTGTCTTCCTACACTTATAAACACTTGTAAACAATTGTCAATCAAATATGCATGCATAATCTATTTAATTGTTCGATTGATTTCGATTCGAATAGGATGGATCCAAGCCCTCAAATAGATCTACTTTTTATTATTTCGACTTTTCGGAGTTTTACGAGCTGTGTCTCGAAGATTCCACGATATATTCCACCTGTTGAACAAACTGATCGTGAGAGTACATTGTTCGATTGCACCGACAAATATTAGTTTATAGTCTACGGACATTGATACGTAAATTTAACTTATTCAGCTGTCGTGCGGGAGAATGGTATTACTTTAAAATAAAATAAAAATCATAATTCCGCAAATGGATTTTTAGTTACAAAATAATTAACTATTATATATCATAAATGTTTGAATGAGTGATAAATTTTGTAGAAAAAATCATCCAAGGGAATGTACTGACTCGTGTCGTCATATGCAATGCACCAAAAAATGTGATTGCTACGTATAATAAAAACTAGAAAACCACTCGAGCACTGGCACGATGTAGCTACTGCAGCCAGCAGACAAAGAAACTTCAATACGAACAACCTACCCAAACCATGTTGGTCAAGCGGGGCAGCATCAATAGAGAATCACTCACGTTTCACTAACCAGGACAGCAGGCCTACCTGTGATGGCGGATGACCTCTTAGTGAGGCCCGCGTGTGTTCATATGTAGCGGCTTATGGCCATCACCACTACAGTGGCGACCAGCCCCAGATGACTACATTTTTTGGGAAACTGAAAAAAATTATATTGCCCTATCAAATCAATGCTATCTCTGATTCGAGCAGCCAACACTGACGTAATAGAAAAAAACGCTCTCAAAACGAACAATCATAAAAAAAAATATTTTTTAGACTGCCACCTCTGGAAAGCACAAGACCTCGCTTTTCCTATTCGTAGTAAATGGGAGAGGCCGGGGTAGAGGATGAGGGAGCGCTGGCATTGCTTGTCGGAGGAGATGGGTACGGATACAGAGAATGCATCGGCATTTTTGAACTCACCTAGGAAGGAGCGATATCAACAGTTTAATCATTAGTAAATTAGATAAAACAGGAAGTTAAGTACGCAAGGACCCTTTCTAATTTACACGGGGGTAACTGTAGAAAGATGTTGTTAATAGTTTAGTGTATCCAAGACTGTCGCTCTGTATTTCAGACATGATGTACGAACACCTTTGGAATATTGTTCACCCGAATCCGATCCGACACTTGACCGAATTCTAGAAAAAGGGGAGTAGCCGACAGTAAGGCCCACCCACCTCATATTCCTTTCATACTCTACACTCATACAACTTAGTTTTTTTTTTTTAAAGGGTCCTGCCTGACGACCCCGTAACACACTTTGAGTCATGAGTGCGGTCCGAAATCAGTGTCAGTATCAGTTCCCGATTGTATGACTGATTCACCCCAGCTGTGTCATTGTGACCGGGTCCACCCCACCTACGACCAACCCGATTTTCAATAAAATGACAAGGTCGGGAAATCAACCATTTGCCTCCATTCACCACTCAGGCCGATCCGTTTCACGCTCTCTTGCTACCTCCACAGTCTTGTCCCTCCGTCCTATCACCTGCTTCACGCCACTAGCTGCACAGCTTCACCTCCGATCCTGCCACCAGTGCTGTATTATCAAAAAACATAACTGACGCAACTGCAAACTTCGCCTATTTGCTTCCAGCATCTCTAGTCATGACCCTTTACACTCGCGTTCACCAACCCATCACTCCATCCATGTAAAGATTAAACAGTGGGGCGATATAACGCAGCATTTTCTCAGTGCCTCCTGCAATGTGAACTAAGCACTCACCTCGCTCCCCACATTGACAAATACTCTGCTGCCAGCATAAAATCTCTGAACCGCTCTCAAATGATTTCAACCCACTCCATATAATCGCAACATGCTCCATAGCGCTGCCCTGTATACCCAGTCGTATGCCTTTTGCAGATCCATTGAGCCCCAGAACACATCCTTTCCGTTCGCCAGTTACTTTTCACAGACTTGTCTGTGACAAGTTAGGTTTCAGGTGTGGTAGAGGTACACCCTGTACTACACCTGAAACCACACTGTTCTGATATTTTTGATGAACACTCTCCCTTACAACTTGCCGATAATACATAGAAACTGATACCTTGCACCATTCATCTTTATCTCATTTGCTCTTACGCAGCGGAACAAGGCAGGCATCGCGCCAATCAATCGGCACCGCGCCCGACCCAAAAAAGTTTCAGTAGCCTCAGCAGGTATTCGGCAATCGTTGCTCCACTTCTTTTCAGGCACTCAGTCGCCACGCCGTCCAAACAATGGGTTTCCTCGCTTTCATCACCTCTACGGCCTCCCAACCCCGTTCTTAGTAATGTCCGAAATAAATGTATTTCTCATAACCGGTATTCGTGCACCACCACCCACAGTTACAATGTGTAGCCTCTCTGACATGCCTGACATTCACCAACTCATCAAGAAATCAGCCCACCTTTCTCCAAAAATGCGCACTTTACAGCAAAAAACGGCTGTTGTCATCTTTCAACCCCTCCTCATTCCCGATCTCCTTCTTTCTCACCATCTTAACCTCTTTCCATAAGTTTTTTTTTGTGTTCTCCGACAATTTTTGATACAACCATCTGCCCCACATTGCATCGGCGTCCGTCTTTGCTCTCCTCGTCACCCGCTTCACTTTTTTTTTTCCTTTATAGTTATCATAGGTCACCACCGACCTCGTTTGCAGCTACCAACACGGCGCACACCGCACGCTTTTTCTCCCATCTCAACAACGCATCTCTGAACGTCTCCCATTCATCCTCAACATCTCTCAGTTCCTGCCCTATCACTCTGTCACATTCCTCTCTCACCGCCGGCCGGAACTCGTCAGCTATGCTTTCCATATTAAGTCAACTCACCTTTATTACCTCTCTTCCTCCTACCTCTCTTTTGTTCCCCTTCCCCCTCTGCTCCACTCATAATCTTCATTCCTCCAGCAGATGATCAGACAGTTCTCCGCTCTTCCCTCGTAACAGGCCCCACATGCAACAGACTCCCCACCACGTGAATCGAAATCAGCACAAAATCCATCAGGGCTGTTCCCAGCACTGCACCATGGGTCCTCCTTACCCAGTGTACTTGTGGATATCTCGCTTCTTGAACAAGTAGTTCCTAACCACCAGCTCCTACTCCATTCACATACCAATCAGGTTTTCTACAATGTCAGTTCTACCGGGAAATTCATACCATCATAATACATTCTCCACCAATACATTTACAACTTCTGCAATTAGGTCACCCAGTACAACCACATTGAAATGACCTCCAAAACTCTCAATACCCTCACTCAGGTCAGTCAAAAATTGCTCCCTCGTCACCTTACTCCTCTAGCTACCAGGTCCGTAAGTACTAACAAACGCTCATCTTTCTATACCATCCGTTACTTTCATCTACATCAATATTGAGGACAACTCTTTCCCCTCTTTAGTGCTACTATAGCTAACCAAACACTCAATATAATCATCACACCTTCTCGTGCCCAACCCACCTTCACGCAAGAATTTCTGCCCCTTACCACACTAAACTCACATTCGCCCATGCCATTCAGCTTCGAATCACTCAGTGCAAACACATCAAAATTCTTCCCCCCAAGCATGTCACCAAACTTTTTTCTCTTTACTTCAGTCGTACTTCAAACACGCTTATTCGGCGACCCTAACAATAATGTTTATTGAGTTGTAAGCCTCTCCTCCCCCCGCTCATCGGCTGTCTTTGAGAGATGGAGCTTTACATTGAACCGGTGAAGGCGATATTTCTTCAGACAAAATAGGACTTTCGCTAAAATGTTGGCCTTAGTCAAATGTACAAATTACTTCAGTTTTTAAACGATTGTTAGCTTAGAGAATTTTCCTTGCCCTCTCGTTCCGCTCTCAGAAGTCGCCTTATACGCCACGCAAGGGGTTACGGTTCATGATTCTTAATCCCAAGTCACGGGGCTCCCTCATTAGTAGCCTCATACGACACTTGAGGGGCTACTCTGGCAGGTTTCGGAGCCCCTGACTCCGGGTTGTTTTAACAACGATACTAGGCAAATGAAAAATATTAAATTATTGCTTACCAACTGTATTTCAAACCTAACGGGCAAATACAAAAGGAGCGAGCTTGTCAATGAATAAGCAAGGCAATGTCGTTCTCATCATAATATTATCATCGGATCATCATACTATCAAGTAGGTATAAATCAGTGGAATAACACAGTGGCAGCTAAGGGCAATGGCTTCCATCTTAGCACACTATTTTACTCGACAATTTTTTTCATTGCATTCAACGAGCTAATAATAATTACGCTAATTTAATTATTCGTAGTATATAAAATTGGAAGATGAGCGGTGGTTCCTTCTGTTGCATTCCAAGTAAACACCTAAAGTTTGACAAACTCTGCAGCTATTTGATCAAATTATTAATTTGTATGGATAATAAACTAAAAGTAATGTGAAACCGTTTTGCGGAAATTAGTCCACTGAACTGGTTTCATCCGTCGCTACAAAATTTACGAAATTCAGTACACATACTCTCACAGGAACCAATACTCTGTTTTCCTCTAGTTGAACTCCAACTCACATCCGCTTTCATCACCCTTTTCACCAATCTCTTTTTTTTCATCCTCGCTATGTGTCCGAAATACCTCAGTGCACGTGAATCCACTCCGTTTACCAATTTCCTCACCATCCCTTTTTAAATTTGAGTCACGTCATTACTGATCTCATCCCTCAGTGTCAATCCAGCCATGCCTCTCGAACTTTTAATCTTATAACATCTAATTTTCTCCCTTCCCCACTGGCTTCTCCCTTCCCTCCTCTTTCCATCCCGTCTTAGCCATGGAAAGCAAAATTTGGCCAACTGCAACCACATACAATCCTATTTCGTTTCCACACCCAATGTTCCTCACTTAAATTCTTTCTTCAGTGCATCAACACTTTACATTCGTCCTTCACTCTTAATACAGCCTCAGTTTCCACATGAGAGTCCAGGTGCAAAAAACACGGAACATCCTACAATAAATTAAAATATCAATGATAATTTTATTGATATATCCAGTCGAGCGGAAAGTAGGGCCGTATCAGTCCCCTTTTCCCCTCTGAAACTGAACATTCACCTCGAACATATGCTCTGATACCGAAATAGAAACAGTGGACCGCTCTACACAAAACTCCGCCCACAACATATAAAAGTTTTTGCACCCTCCACAATGCATCCCGATCGATTTTATCGTTACTCTTTTCCAGATACATGAAGGTCCAGAACACGTCCTTCCTTTTCGCATTACATTTCTCAGATAATTGTCTCACTGCAGAAATCTGAACTTCACACCATCTACAGCTCCAAAAGTCCCACTATTCCTGGTCAATCGCACCTGCCGAACTATCTCTGATTCTTTTGATTATGTAGTGCCCGGAGCAAACTATCAATGGAAACATGGGGTGCACAAAAGTAGGAACATTAGGCGACACACCCGAACTCGCCATCCATGTTTTCACCTTTTACTATCGTCGTTACATAAGACGTATGGGTTGTGTCCACTTTACCCACACGGGTCAATCGCTCTGAATATGTAGACTCAACAGAGCGTCCGAGCATGCTCGAGCAAGGTGCTTCTATCAAATCCAATCAGCAATACTGCTTACCAGATATATAAGTCAGCAGACGTTGACTATGTCTTTCTGCTTACACGTTGCCTCGCGACAGTGCCTCATGAGAAAGCAACTGGATGAATCCAGTTAGCCGAACATATCCCGTGATGATCGACACTTAAGAAGAAGCCACATAAAAGGCTTGAGCTGAGCTCAGACGGGGTTCGGAAGTTGTAATGTGAAGT
>SDVV010034238.1:0-11198 GCA_016164225.1 Gammarus roeselii
GAAGAAGGGGAAATGTACCAATTCTCAGCCATGCATGCAACAATGAAACCCCCTGTTGTATGTTATTATGACTGTGAATCTGTGCTGGAGCCCGCCCAAGAGGGGAAACATGTAGTCAATATACACAAGTTGTGCATGTATAGCTATAATCTTGTGGATAAAGACCGGAAAATTGTAAAGCACAAAGTGGTCGATTCGACCACAGTTCCCCTTGAGGAGATGGAAACACATCTTGTTAAGAATATGTTGCTGGATTATAATGAATACATGTCAACCCTACCATTGTTCCCCATCCCCGTCCTCACCAACAAGACGGGAAAAAATATTGCGAAAGCAAAACATGTGAATGCTGCGGAGATGCTTTTGGAGATAAGGGTAAAAAACGTGTACGTCATCATAACCATTACGTTGAGGGGGTCTTCGGCCCCAATAAAGAGGTAATAACAGGAAACTACTTGGCCGCATTGTGCCTGAATTGTAACTTCAGAATAACGGAGAAACTCAGGTTCATGCCTTGTATTGCTCACAATGCATCCGCCTATGACATGCGCTTCATACTGAGAGGATTGGATGGTAAAAACTTTTCCAAATAAATGTTTTGCCAAAACAATCAGATAAAATGTTCAACATCTCTGTCTCCTTGAACGATGCCACGAGCAAGTACGGTGTCAAGTTCATCGACTCGTTCTCATACCTCAACTCAAGTTTAGACAGTCTTGCCAAAAATCTTAAAGATAGTGGGCATGACATGACACTCCTCAAATCCCATCTCACAAGTCTCGGATAAAGCGACAAGGTTCTAGACCTCGCCAGTCGAAAAGGACATTTCTGCTACGAAGTCATCACATCGGATTCTGTGCTGGACCAAACTGAGATCCCATCGCAACAAGCTTTCTACAGTCAACTTCGAGGGAAAGGAATATCGGACTATGATTATGCTGAAGTGATCGAAATGTGGGAGGCAGCAAACTGTAAGACGTCGCGTGATTACATGATCATATACCTGCTCATCGATACGCTGCTGCTGGCCGAGGTCTTCCAAAAGTTTAGGGAGACCATGACACGCGACTATACCCTGGACCCCGTCCATTTTGTGAGCGTCTTGACTTTGCAATGCAAGCCGCCCTCTACGAAGGAAAGTTGAAATTGGCGCTGGTTAAATATATCGATCTCCTTAACTTCATTGTCAAAAACACACGAGGGGGATTCGTGACGTTGACGAAAGGTCTTACCAAGTTAAACAATCCCCGATGCGAAGACTATGACCCTACATTACCCGTGTCTTCGGCAGCAATGTGGGACTTTAACAGTCTTTATGGTGGATGCTTGAGTGAACCACTCATCATTGGCGAAATCCTCGAGCTCACACCGGAAGAAATTCAAGCATTCGACTTGGTAAACACAGATTGTTCTGGTGAGTATACGTACATTGTCTGCGTGGATGCCCAAGTCAGCGATGAAGTTGCAAGAAAAACAGATGAGCTGCCACTCCTGCTACATTACAAAGAGATTACCTTGGACCATGTTTCACCCTTCACAAAAAATCTCTTGCTAGCTCAGAACATCTCAAAAACAGAAAACGAGCAGATCGTAAGCTTGTTGCTAGCCATCTACCTCAAACTGACTACTTCGTGGCCCTGGAACTTCTCCAAGTACTCCTCAGGCAAGGACTGGAAGTCACCAAGGTTCATCGAATTTTTCGCATTTTCGCATCAAGCAGGAACCGGTCTTCAAAACATTCATCATGAAAATTATCCAGAAACGTCAGGAGTCTACGAACTCCTTTGAAAAGTCCCTATTCAAACTTTTATCCAATAGTATAAATGGTAAGTTGCTTTTCAACCCGCTCAATGGAAATCTAGAGGCAAAGGTCGTGTGCACCCCCAATGATTTCCGAAAACACGCTGCCAACCCGCTCCTAAAAAACTGCTACGCCATCGGTTCCGAAACAGTCATCATGATCCTCAAGCAAAAAAATATCCGAATGGTTCATCCACTCCAAGTTGGATTCTTCGTGCTTGAAAAAGCAAAAGCAAAAGTCCATAGCTTCTTCTATGACACACTGAAACCACGCTACGGTGAAAACATCTCGCTCATCTACTCGGACACTGACTCGTTGATAATCCAGTTCAAAGGCGTGGCCGACATTGAAGCGGAAATGCGCAAAGCTCCCCTGGCTGAATACATGGACTTCTCCAACTATCCCAAAAATCACCCCGTGTTCGATGAACCAAGAAAGGACAGCTAGGACTATTAAAAAGCGAAACAGCTGATTACTACCAGAGTGAAATCATCTGCTTACAACCCAAGTGTTTCAGCATGATGCTTGAGTCCGACGCAACAAAATCGGCTGCTAAAGGTGTCAATTACCAGACACAAGCCAAAATCAAACATGAACAATACAGAAATATACATAACCAGAAAACACGCACACACTTTGAGACAATACACAAAATTCGTGCGCAAGCATGCCAACTCCAAACTGTACGCACTATCAAAAACTGTCTCAGTAAATTTTAGAATAAGCGCTACTATCTCGACGCATGCACAACTCTTGCCTATGGGCATCCGGACATTCCCAAGAAATCCATTGAAAATAAACCGTCCGTCGCTAAAAAGAGGAAGCGATGTGCTTTGGCTAATGAAATCGATGAAGAAATGGATTTAACATGGAAGAGACGCAAGCCGGGTGAGACCGTCTTTGGTGAATACAGTCACGATGAAAGCAGCTCCACGTCTACAGGATTTATCCTCTGAATATTCATAAAATGTAAATAATCCTTGTATGTTAATAAAAATAAATAAAACATATAAAAGTTGTTTGATTGTCCTAGTATTAAGAGTATATATTGTTGTCTACAAGCAGTTTGTTGTTAGTATGACGTAGGACCCAGTGCAGAATACAGGAACCGGAGGACTTTTTCGTCTATGTCCCATCGCTAGACTGTAGCCAATTGTATCAAAACAATACGTCATTAAGTTTTACAAACAGTATTTATCCAGGTGTACAGCTACAGGGAGAGTGGAGTGTGAGACTTGTAGAAATATTCTATAATGATTGGTTCAGGATAAAAAACTATGATATACAATAACATGTAATCTACATAGAGTATTTGAATTGTGAAAATGAACGAATCGGGCATGAAAAAGCTTCGTTTATTCCTACCGAGAAAATCTCAGGCAATACATTGAAAGATTACATCTCCGAGCTAGAAATCAATATAAGAAAAAGCCTGACAAGCAAACAAATCGTTACTGATGAAGGAAAATTGTTTGAATATGATAAGACCACACGACGCATAAAGTTCAATGCCTTTATTCTACAAAACATGTCGCAACACAAATATACTGAAGCTATGGTGAATTGGTACTTTGTCGGAGAAAGATCGGCTGATTTAATGGGTGGAGCGATATGTAAATATAATGTCGGTGAAGGTGGCGTAAGCGAAAAAATGTTCTTTATGAATGATAATGCACGCTACATAAACGTTTACTGCAATATAATTTTACGTAGTTTTATGGGCAACAAGCAAGTCAATACTCTTGATGTTATTCCTATTAATAACTCTTATTCATTTACACGCGCCCATGTCAAATATAAAATATTACAGCGTAGTCATTTTGATTCCATTTCCATCGATCTACGAGATGGTGTTTCCATCGATCTACGTGACAAAATACGCGGTGGAAGTTTACATGATATTGACAGATTCACAAGTCCGATATCGTACCAGAGAGGTAGCGGTTTCTTCTCAACCATAGCCAGTCTTGTAAGACGCACATTGCCTTTTCTACGAAGAACATTACTGCCTGCAGCTGCCGACATGGCTCGAAACATGGCACACGATTACTCGGAGCAGAAAGATATGCGATAATCAACAAAGGAACATGGGGTTGCTACACTCAAGAATGTTATAAAGAAAGCCATGGTTGGAGGTAAGATCAAAGGAAAAGTAACGAAAAATCGTAAATCGAAGAAGATTCATGGAAGAAAGATGGAGCCGTGTCGTCCATTGTTTAATTACTAATAAATACCAGTGTTCATGTACCAATACCGTTAGTTTCTGGGAAGGATCTATACAGACAACATGCTTGGTGGATCATCTCTCAACATGACAGGGCTAGAAGCCCCTACGGAAAACTATGAAATGGGGTGATTGATATGTTCCCCTCCATCAACAAAAAATATTTAATTGAATCAGGTATCGAATCGAAATTTGAAAGAAACTATCTATGTACAAACAGTAGTCTGTATGATGGTAGAATTGCCGATCCCTTTATATAATTTCATATTCCAGGATCGGATAATGAAATGGGTGACTTGAGCTCGTTAACTGCAGAAGTGAAAATCCGTGTTAGAAATGCAGATGGAAGCGCATTGGCCGCCGCTGCACATATTACACTCGTTGACGGATTCTTTCATCGTATGTTCCAAGGTCACTCTCTATTCCTAAATGGTGTTCAGTGTGAAGGAAACAGTTATACAGGACTACTGAATAATCTCAACGCCTATACATCCAGGAAGAGCTCCGATCTAAATAATAAAGAGTTGAATATGAGGGATAAATCATTGCAAACACCCATTCCAGATACCGTCGTCGAGGCAAATTTTACTACACAAAACGAAAATGAGGCATGGATTCAAGAAAATGTACGTCATGGTATACATATGATGGGGCCACTAAACTTTGACGTATCCGGTAGCAATAGTTATCTATTGGATTATGTCAGCGTAAATATACGTTTGGAGCTGGCCAAACCTAGTAGCGTTCTTCTAACACATGACAATGAACAATACATCTATTTAGTTGATTCTTGTAAATTATGGTGTAAAAAATTGTGCCATACCCTACAGCTTTGCTTGCTCTTAATAAAGCACTCACAAAAAAACAATGATATGATTGAATACATGTTCGATCGACCTATTGTCAAAACAATCGTGTTTCTCTTCCGGTCAAAACTCAATCTCCATTGATTCCCCTTTCAACGGGGTTGTTCCACATAAATTAGCCCTGTTTCTCATTGATCAAGCTGCACACAATGGAGCATATGATCGCAATCCAAATTACTTCCAGCATATTGATATTACAAACGTTATTGTTGATGTAAACGGAAACTGCGTAACCAACATTAGATCATCGTTTCCCAGAGAATGTGCCAAAGCATACCATCAAACCCTTTCAGCTCTCGGGAGACGTAACAGCGCTCATCTCTTCACAAGACAAAATTTCCCTGCAGAAAGAAGTATATTTGTTATAGATACAAGACCCACCGACTCTGAAGATATCATTAATCTAGAAAAACGAGCAAACATACGTATAACAGTGAACTGTGAAAATCCACCCACTACGAATAAGATCTTGTTCCTGGTAGGTTATACACTCGGTGTCATCCAAATAAATTCGGCAAGGAGGGTATTCCCCAACTATCTACAGTAAACATGGATTATAATCAAATTGACCACATATCTACGAGCCTTCCAATTATGAAACGTGCCTGTATAGGATGTTTTGCCGAAAACAGAATGCCCATGCTTCAAATGAATGGCTACATGATTGTTAACAGCGAAAGCGATCCTAATAAAATGGGACATTGGATCCTAATATTCAAAAACGGAAACAAACACTTATTTTTTTATTCCTTTGGGTTCTATCCAAAAATATATGGAGGAAATATAGCATCGTATTTTAATATCCATGCAAAACACAACTTGTACTACAGAATCCAATCCAACGTGAACAATCGTTGGTCTGTGGAGCTTACTGCATCTACTTTGCCTATTATCTATGTCAAAATGTACCAGTTAATAAGATAATCGAGCGATTCTCCAATAGCGCTCGACGAAGAAATGATATCAAGGTTGGAAAATTTGTCATGAACGTGTCTGAAAATCAACAATCCTGCAAGAAGAATATGTGTGGAGTCTTGACGTTTAATACAGCTTGTAAATTATTATGTTTTGTCAATAAAAATATCTTATAAATATATGATTGTCAATATCCCCTAAAAAACATTCAGAGGACATAGCAGTGAACGTGCATTATGAAAGCAACTAAGTTGCAATATCCCCGCAAGCATTGAAATGCTAATAACCTTAAGTAAATATATAACCCGTTAACACATATTATGTAATTGTTATTATAAAAATATCTTATAAATGTATGATTGTCAATATACCCTAAAACATTCAGAGGACACAGCAGTGAACGTGCATTATGAAAGCAATGAAGTTGCAATGTCCCCACAAGCATTGAAATGCTAAAAACCTTATGTAAATATATAACCCGTTTCCAGCATTCTGGCTGTCCGCTTCTTCCGCGTCAAACAAGTTCCGGTACCCTCTCTCCCGCCCTCCCCCATTTCTGCGCGAACCCCCATACGCTCGGTGAGTCAAGGTTGCATGCATCGCGTCCTACCCCGACCGGCTCTTTTATCCCTATCTAATTCCTTCACATCCGCGTTTGGACGTTATATATACTACTCATACGCTGCCAAATACATTAATGCCTAGACGACCTAACCCATCCTAACCCTGAGTAATTTTTTTAAATTCAAGTTTGATGTTTATGTATGATAATGATATGTATGAAACCCTTCACTTGGGCTGAATATTTACCATATCGAAAGCAGCCTGAATACCTTTCTCCAATTTGATCCAGCTTTTATCCATTTGCATATGTTCAGATTCCACAATTTTATCGATATCTCTGTCACATGTTTGGGTGAGACTCAGCAGGTAGGATCCAAGAGAACTAAAGCACTTCAATTTGTTACACTTTTTCAATGTGGAACAGTTTCACGCGACAATAGGTTCAAAGTTCTAGTCATTTTACCCTACTCAACCAATAATTATATATTTCCATTCAAGTTTGATAGTTATGTATAATATTTAGTCATTATTTTGTGCGGTGTACATATCAAATCCCCTCCACACGGTTCGATTGTACGTAGCTTTTTTTCAATGTCACACACCAGGTACACACATACGCGCTTTGTACGCATATGCAGGGCCGGTCACGGTATAATTACGGCGTATACAGGGGTCAATACCATCACAATGTAGATACATACTCTCATTTGTAAGCATATACAGGGTCGGTCAACATCTGTAGCATTTTACCTCTGATCTATGATTTTTTCATTAGAACAAAGTCCCTTGTTTCTGTTACAAGATTTTTAATGTGGACCAGCTTCACCTTATGTTAGGTGAAAAGAACTAATCATTTTAACCTAACTTAACCATTTCTAACCAACACTTATGTATTATCGATCGACTTTTCGTGCATACATATGATACTTTTTAATCGATTTATGATGTATTCATATCCATCCTCTCCACTTGGCTCTACATTTTGATGTCATTCGCAGTTCTGATATACACTCCCAATTTTGATCTAGCAACTTCCATCCATTTTCATATTTAAATTACATCGTTTATTTTGATTGTTATGCACTTTTTCATATGATTTTGATTTATGTACATGTTATTCAATCCCATAAAACCTAACCTAACCTAACTTTATATATGGTATTAAGTCATTGTTTTATACATATGAAGCCCTCCAAACGACTCTAAATATCACTTTAACATATGTGTTATTTGTTTCGTTGTCACTCATAACCCATATTTGTCAGCAGAGAGGACCCATTTTCAAACTTAAATTGTTTGAATGTTACAGGCATTTCATATTATTCTCGATTTAACACAATTCTACACCACTTTAACATTTTATTCCCACCCATCAAAACCTAACCCAACCTTATGTATGGTATTCAGTCGTTTTTGTATACATATGAACCCCTCCAGACGACTCTAAATATCACTTTACCATTCATGTTATTTAGTTTGTTGTCACTCTCGACCCATATTAGTTAGCAGAGAGGAACCATTTTCTTACTTGGATGGATTGAATGCTACAAGTAATTCAAATTTGTATCCAGTTTCATCCAAACGCACACATGGTCTCACACTGTGTTGTTCTTATTTTACTTCAATATCTCCACTTGGCTCTACAACCTTCGACGACTTGCATCTCTAATTTGCCTTTTATTTCATATAATTTTCATATTCTTGACGATGACTTTGTTTCAAGATCTGATCGGACTCGGATTTATATCCATTCAATATGTAAAACATCTAGATCATTCACCTCGAGATAGGTTTATGAAATCATTTCACGCCTTTAAATATATTCTTCTTCTGTTTTCGACAATTCGATGTTACCTCCGACCGGAACGATGTTTGCAATTCATTGCTTAACTTTTGTGTTTAGGATAATATAATCATTTCATTTAGGATTTACATGGTTGTATTAGTATTTATCGGCATTATTTACGGACTTAACTGACATCATCGATGACGATGACATTTACCTCGTTTTTTGATTTAAAGCAGCATGGTTTGTACATCCAACAATACCCGTCATCACTATGTTTCAGTTTACTCTCAAAATCCTTTGAATACTCTATTATAGCTTTGATGACAATACTGAAGGCTGTTCCGTTCCCGAGAGTCCACAAATCAATTGCTTCTTCTTTTTAAACCTTAACTATTTGAATCTTCTCCACTTCAAAGTCATCCTGATCTTCATCACTGAGAAATTTTACATACAATCCAGATTTTCTTTTGTTCTTGGGTATAATTTGCTTCCACTACATCAGCTTTATTACAGTCATGATGATGATCTTTCCACCTGGATCATATCAGTTTCGAGATTTGCATTCTTAGTTCCCCATATCTTTGCTATATACGACTGTAACGCGTCGTCATCAGTTACCCAGAGCCGACTTCCTTTTTCCTTCAACCATACAGGAATGATGTCTCCCACTCTTTAGATTATTGTTGTACCTATTCTGGGATATCTGATATTTTCAACAGTAGTCAATATGTGTGCAATCCTACTCATATCATCTTAGGAGATTTCTTCTTATAACACTTGTAAGTAAATTGTGAGGTACGAATATTTATTTTTGCTTATTCTATGACGGAACGGGTGTCATCGCTTGATCTCAACGTAATACTGACTCCATTTTCGGCATGGGGATAGCTATTAAAAGTTGATTACATGTTATTTTTTGCAAAACATTAGGACTAACATTGCTTGCCTAGGTCATCAACTGTGTATGTAGGTATGTGTATAGAGCTGTGTACGTATGTGAATGTGTACGTTCAAGCGTATGTACGTGTTACATGAGTTAAACATGTATGACCAAAAAATTTCAATTCGAATTTTTGATAAAGTTTCATATATACGAGGGATGACAGAGTCAAGTCGGTCTATTGAAGTGATAATTTGGCTAGTTGGGTAAGGTGTTATCTCTCGAAAATTTGAAAATGTACTGAGATTTTGAATTATAAATTTTTTTGTATACATTTTCAACTCATGTAACACGTACATTCGCTTGAACCTACACATTCACATACGTACACAGCCCTATACACATTTATGACCTAGGCGAGCAATGTTAGGCCTAATGTTTTGAAAAAAAAAACATGTAATCAACTTATAATAGCTAGCTGAATACCGAAAATGTAGTCAGTGTTTTACTTTGAGATCAAGCGGAGACACACGTTTTGTCAGAGAATAAACATCAATGAATATTCATATCTCAAAACTTACTTACAAGCGTTGGAAAAAGGAACCTCTGAAGATGATTTGAGTAGGATCGAATAAATATTGACTAGTGTTGAAAATATCAGTTATCTCAGAATAGGTTAAACAAGAATCAAAGGAGTGGGAGATATAATTCATATATGAATGCAGGAAAAATGAAGTTGGCTTTGGGTAACTGATGTCAACGCGTTACGTCGTATGTAACAAAGATTAGGGGAACTAAGAAAGCAATTCTCAAAATTGATATGATCCAAGTGGAAAAATCATCATCATGACTGTAATAAAGCTGATGTAGTGGAAAAGTGGAAAAGAATTTATTACTAAGAACAAAAGAAACTCTGGATCGCATGCAAAATTTTTCAATGCTGAAGATCAGAAGGACTTTGAATTGAAGAAGATTCGAATAGGGAAGATTCAAGCAGAAGAAGCAATACATTTGTGGACTCACGGGAACGGAACAGCCTTCAGTATTCGCATCAAAGCTATGATAGAGTACATGAATGATTTTGAGAGGAAACTGAAACATAGTGATGATGGGTATGGTTAAATGTACAAACCATGCTGCTTCAAATAAAAAAACAAGGTAGATGGCATTGGTGATGCAAGTAAGGTCTGTAAATGATGCCGTTAATTACTAATAAATCTATGTAAATACTCAATGAAATTATTTTATTATTCTAAACTCAGAGGTTAAGCAAAAAATTGTAAACATAGTGTCGGTCGGAGGTAACATTGGATGGTCAAAAACAGTAGGAGAATATGTTTCAAGGCGTGAAATGATTTCATAAACCTATCTCGAGGTAAATGAGCTAGATGTTTTAAAGATTGATAGGATATAAATCAGTGTCCGATCCGATCTTGAAACGAAGAATATGAAAATTAGAGGAAATAAAAGGCAAATCAGAGATGCAAGTCGTCACAGGGTGCAGAGGTAAGTAGATATATTAAAATGAAATAAGAAAAACATAGTCCATTTGTATGAAACTGGATACAAAGTCGAATTACTTGTAGCATTCAATCCATTCAAGTTTGAAAAGGGGGCTTCACTGCTAACTAATATGGGCCGAGAGTGACAACGGAATGAATACCATGTATGTTAAAGTGATATTTAGAGTCGTCTGGAGGGGTTCAAATGTATATTTAAATGACTGAATACCATACATAAGGTTAGGTTAGGTTATGATGGGTGTGAATTACATGTTAAAGTGATGCAGAATTTTGTCAAATCAAGAATAATATGAAATACCTGTAGCATTCAAACCATCTAAGTTTGGAAATGGGTTCTCTCTGCCCACAAATATGGGTTGAGAGTGACAACGAAATGAATAACATACATGTTAAAGCGATAATTCGAGTCGTTTGGCGAGCTTCATATGTATACAACAATGATTGAATACCATACATAAAGTTAGGTTAGGTTAGGTTAGGGTTTGATTGGTGTGAATAACATGTAAATAATTAAAAAAACATATGAAAAAATGTATAACAATCAAACAAACAATGTAATTTACATATGCAAATGGATGAAAAATGCTAGATCAAAATTGGAAGTGTGTATCAATGGTAAACACCTTACATATCGGT
>SDVV010034239.1:0-11198 GCA_016164225.1 Gammarus roeselii
GAACAATCTAGGCAGTGCGATGGACGAACAATCTAGGCAATCGACGAACAATCTAGGCAGTGCATTGGACGAACAACCGAGGCAGTGCGATAGACGAACAATCTAGGCATTGCGATGGACGAACAATCTAGGCATTGCGCTGGACGAACGATCTAGGCAGTGCAATGGATGAAAAACCTAGGCATTTCGATGGACGAACAATCAAGGCAGTGCAGTGGACGAACAATCTAGGCAGTGCAATGGACGAACAATTTAGGCAGTGCAATGGATAAACAATCTAAGCAGCGCGATGGACGAACAATCTAGGCAATGGACGAACAACCAAGGCAGTGCAGTGGACGAACAATCTAGGCAGTGCAATGGACGAACAATCTAGGCAGTGCAATGGACGAACAATCTAGGCAGTCCAATGAACGAACAGTTTAGGCATTGCGATGGACGAACAATCTAGGCAGTACAATGGACAAACAATCTAGGCAGTGCAAGAAGCGAACAATCTAAGCAGTGCAAGGGGCAAACAATCCAGGCAGTGCAATGGACGAACAATCTAGGCAGTGCAACGGACGAACAATCTTGGCAGTGCAATGGACGAACAATCTAGGCAGTGCAATGAACGAACAATCTAGGCAGTGCAATGGAAGAACAATCTAGGCAGTGCAATGGACGAACAACCTAGGAAGTGCGATAGACGAATAATCAAGTCAGTGCGATGGACGATCAATCTAGGCAGTGCAAAGGGGCGAACAATCAAGGCATTGCGATGGATGAACAATCTAAGCAGTGCGATGGACGAACAATCTAGGCAATAGACGAGCAATCTAGGCAGTGCAATTGACGAACAATCTAGGCAGTGCAACGGACGAACAATCTAGGCATTGCGATGGACGAAAAATCTAGACAGTGCTATGGACAAACAATATAGGCAGTGCATGGGACGAACAATATAGGCAGTGCAATGGACAAACGATCTAGGCATTGCGACGGACGAACAATCTAAGCAGTGCAATGGACGAAAAATCAAGGCAGTGCAACGGACGAACTGTCTAGGCAGTGCAATGGACGAACAGTTTAGGCAGGGCAATGGACGAACAATCTAGGCAGTGCATGAGAAGAACAATCTGGGCAGTGCAATCTACGAATAATCTAGGCAATGCGATGGACGAACAATCTAGGCAGTGCAATGGATGAACAATCTAAGCAGTGCAATGGACGAATAATCTAGGCAATCGACGAACAATCTAGGCAGTGCAATGGACGAACAATCTAGGCAGTGCGATGGACGAACAATCTAGGCATTGCGATGGACGGACAATCTAGGCAGTGCGATGGACGAACAATCTAGGCAGTGCAAGGGGGCAAACAATCTAGGCAGTGCAATGGACGAACAATCTAGGCAGTGCAATGGACGAACATTCTAGGAAGTGCGATGGACGAATAATCTAGGCAGTGCGATGGACGAACAATCATGGCAGTGCGATGGACAAACAATCTAGGCAGTGCATGGTACGAACAATAATGGCAGTGCAATGGACAAACAATATAGGCATTGCGATGGACGAACAATCTAGGCAGTGCATTGGACGAACAATCTAGGCAGTGCAATGGACGAGCAGTCTAGGCAAGGTAATGGACGAACAATCTAGGCAGTGCATGGAAAAACAATCTGGGCAGTGGAATCTACGAACAATGCAGGCAATGCGATGGACGAACAATCTAGGCAGTGCAATGGATGAACAATCTAAGCAGTGCGATGGACGAACAATCTAGGCAATCGACGAACAATCTAGGCAGTGCAATGGACGAACTACCAAGGCAGTGCGATGGACGAACAATCTAGACAGTGCAATGGACGAACAATCTAGCTATAGCGATGGACGAACAATCTAGGCAGTGCGATGGACGAACAATCTAAGCAGTGCAAGGGGCCAACAATCTAGGCAGTTCAATGGACGAATAATCTAGGCAGTGCGATGGATGATCAATCTAGGAAGTGCGATGGACAAATAATCTAGGCAGTGCGATGGACAAACAATCTGGGCAGTGCGATGGATGAACAATCTAGGCAGTGCAAAGGGGCGAACAATCTAGGCATTGCGATGGATGAATAATCTGGGCGGTGCAATGGACAAACAATCTAGGCAGTGCAAGGGGCGAACAATCTAGGCAGTGCAATGGACGAACAATCTAGGCAGTGCAATGGACGAACAATCTAGGCAGTGCAATGGACGAACATTCTAGGAAGAGCGATGGACGAATAATCTAGGCAGTGCGATGGACGAACAATCATGGCAGTTCAATGGTCAAACAATCTAGGCAGTGCATGGGACAAACAATATAGGCAGTGCATGGGACGAACGTTATAGGCAGTGCAATGGACAAACAATATAGGCAATGCGATGGACGAACAATCTAGGCAGTGCAATGGACGAACTGTCTAGGCAGGGCAATGGACGAACTATCTAGGCAGGGCAATGGACGAACAATCTAGGCAGTGCATGGGAAAAACAACCTGGGCAGTGGAATCTACGAACAATCTTGGCAATGCGATGGACGAACAATCTAGGCAGTGCAATGTACGAACAACCATGGCAGTGCGCTGGAGGAACAATCTAGGCAGTGCAATGAACGAACTATCTAGCCATTTCAATGGACGAACAATCTAGGCAGTGCGATGGACGAACAATCTAGGCAGTGCAAGGGGCGAACAATCTAGGCAGTTCAATGGACGAATAATCTAGGCAGTGCGATGGATGATCAATCTAGGAAGGTCGATGGACGAATAATCTAGTCAGTGCGATGGACAAACAATCTGGGCAGTGCGATGGACGAACAATCTAGGCAGTGCAAAGTGGCGAACAATCTAGGCATTGCGAAGGATGAACAATCTGGGCAGTCCTATGGACGAACAATTTAGGCAGTGCAATGGACGAACAATCTAGTCAGTGTAATAGACGAACAGTCTAGACAGGGCAATGGACGAACAATCTAGACAGTGTATGGGAAGAACAATCTGGGCAGTGGAATCTACGAACAATCTAGGCAATGCGATGGACGAACAATCTAAGCAGTGCGATGGACGAACAGTCTAGGCAATCGACGAACAATCTAGGCAGTGCAATGGACTAACAATCAAAGCAGTGCGATGGACGAACAATTTAGGCAGTGCAATGGACGAACAATCTAGGCATTGCGATGGACGAACAATCTAGGCAGTGCGATGGACGAACAATCTAGGCAGTGCGATGGACGAACAATCTAGGCAGTGCAAGGGACGAGCAATCTAGGCAATGCAATGGACGAACATTTTAGGCAGTTCAAGGGGCGAACAATCAAGGCAGTGTAAGGGGCGAACAATCTAGGCAGTGCAATGGATGAGCAATCTAGGCAGTGCAATGGACGAACAATCTAGGCAGTGCAACGGACGAACAATCTAGGCATTGCGATGGACGAGCAATCTAGGTAGTGCGATGGACAAACCATCTAGGCAGTGCAGGGGACGAACAATTTAGGCAGTGCAATGGACAAACGATCTAGGCATTTCGATGGACGAACAATCTAAGCAGTGCAATGGACGAAAAATCTAGGCAGGGCAATGGACAAACAGTCTAGGCATTGCAATGGACGCGAACAGTCTAGGCAGGGCAATGGACGAACAATCTAGGCAGGGCAATGGACGAACAATCTAGGCAGTGCATGGGAAGAATCTTCTGGGCAGTGCAATCTACGAACAATCTAGGCAATGCGATGGACGAACAATCTAGACAGTGCAATGGATGAACAATCTAACCAGTGCGATGGACGAACAATCTAGGCAATCGACAAACAATCTAGGCAGTGCAATTGACGAACAACCAAGGCAGTGCGATGGACGAACAATCTAGGCAGTGCAATGAACGAACAATCTAGGCATTGCGATGGGCAAATAATCTATGCAGTGCGATACACGAACAATCTAGGCAGTGCAATGGACGAACAATCTAGGCAGTGCAACGGACGAACAATCTAGGCAGTGCAATGGACGAACAATCTAGGCAGTGCAATGTACGAACAATCTAGGCAGTGCAATGTACGAACAATCTAGGCAGTGCGATGGACGAATAATCTAGGCAGTGCGATGGACGTACAATCTAGGCAGTGCGATGGACGAAAAATCTAGGCAGTGCGATGGACGAACTATCGAGGCAGTGCAAGGGGGCGAACAATCTAGGCGTTGCGATGGATGAACAATCTAGGCAGTGCAATGGACGAACAATCTAGGCAGTTCAATGGACGAACAATCTAGGCAGTATAATGGATGAACAATCTAGGTATTGCAATGGATGAACAATCTAGGCAGTGCGATTGATGAACAATCTAGGCAGTACGATTTACGAACAATCTAGGCAGTGCAATGGACTAACAATCTAGGCAGTGCGATTGATGAACAATCTAGGCAGTGCGATTGATGAACAATCTAGGCAGTACGATTTACGAACAATCTAGGCAGTGCGATGGACGAACAATCAAGACAGTGCGATGGACGAACGATCGAGACAGTGCGATGGACGAACCATCTAGACAGTGCAATGGACTAACAATCTAGGCAGTGCGATACACGAACAATCTAGGCAGTGCAATGGACGAACAATCTAGGCAGTGCAACGGACGAACAATCTAGGCAGTGCAATGGACGAACAATCTAGGCAGTGCAATGGACGAACAATCTAGGCAGTGCAATGGACTAACAATCTAGGCAATGCGATGGACGAACAATCTAGGCAGTGCGTTGGACGAACAATCTAGGCAGTGCGTTGGACGAACAATCTAGGCAGTGCGTTGGACGAACAATTTAGGCAGTGCGATGGACGAACAATCTAGGCAGTGCGTTAGACGATCGATCTAGGCAGGGCATTTGACAAACGACCAAGGCAGTGCAACGGACGAATGGTCTAAACAGTGCAATGGATGAATGGTCTAAACAGGGCAGTGGACGTATAGTCAAAATAGGGCAATGGAAGAATGGTCTAAACGGGGCAGTATAAGCATCAAGTGTTCCCCACTCACGTTTGCATCGGCGAAGTAGCAGCCCCTGGCGGTGTGGGGCATGTTCAGGCCGAAGGGTACGGGCACTGTCTTGTTAGAGCTCTGAAAACAAACGCACAATATTAAACAGGTGACCGCTCATCAAAGAAGACACAAGATCAAGCAGGTGACAGCTTATTAACCAAATCATCGCATTCAATAGGTTATTTTTGATAAACAAATCTCATTATTAACCAAATAACGGAAAAAACTTCCAAGAAGGTCATTAAACGAGTCACCGCAACAAAACATGCGCCACTTCTGAAAAGGTCACTTTATCTGGAAATAGATCCATTGCGTATCCATCCTCCTAGAATGGGCATGAAAATTTGGCAGGTGAAATTTGGGATTCCCTAATTGGCCAAGTGGTTGAAATCGCTCGCTGTGGTGCGTCGTGATGGCATAATTACTGACATCATAATTACTGACAACGTCCAGACGGCATAGTTGCTGAAAACTTTTTTCTCTCCCTAAAGGTACGGAAACTCTATTTTGGGAGAAATTCCTCCCCACCCTCATTAGATACTGCAATGAAACAATTTCGTTATCCCGATCACCTTATCACACGAGACTTGCTCGCCGTATCGCCGTAACACACTGGGACACACCGTATGAATTATCCTAAATACTAGACCTTTGACACATTACACACACAAGACACATCAGAGACTCAATGAACCGCAGACGCGCCAGACGCACCCTTACCTTGCAGGGGTAAACCAAGAAGTCGTCGGAGAGTTGCAGAGACTCGATGAAATACACCAGGGCTCTGTAATGGCTGCAGCTGCTGCCGACTGGAAAAGAGAATGGAAAAGAGCGTGAGGAGGGTGGTCAAATGGAGAGGAGCGTGAGGAGGGTGGCTAAATAGAGAGGAGCGTGAGGAGGGTGGCTAAATAGAGAGGAGTGTGAGGAGGGTGGTCAAATGGAGAGGAGCGTGAGGAAAGTGATCAATTCGAGAGGAGCGTGAGGAGGGTGATCAATGGAGAGAAGCGTGAGGAGGGGGATCAATGGAGAGGAGCGTGAGGAGGGTGGTCAATGGAGACGAGCGTGAGGAGGGTGGCCAAATGGAGAAGAGCGTAAGGAGAGTAGTCAATGGAGAGGAGCGTGAGGAGGGTAGTCAAATGGGGAGGAGCATGAGGAGGGTGGTCAAACGGAGAGGAGCGTGAAATTTTTTGTCAAATGGAGAGGAGCGTGATGAGGGTGGTCAAATGGAGAGGAGCGTGAGAAGGGTGGCTAAATGGAGAGGAGCGTGAGGAGGTTGGCCAAATGGAGAGGAGCGTGTGGAGGGTGATCAAGCGGAGAGGATAGTGAGGAGGGTGGTCAAATGGAGAAGAGCGTGAGGAGGGTGGTCAAACGGAATGGAGCGTGAGGAGGGTGGCTAAATGGAGAGGAGTGTGAGTAGGTTGGCCAAATGGAGAGGAGCGTGAGGAGGTTGGATAAATGGAGAGGAGCGTGAGGAAAGTGATCAATTGGAGAGGAGCGTGAGGAGGGTGGTCAAGTGGAGAGGAGCGTGAGGAGGGTGATCAAGTAGAGAGGAGCGTGAGGTGAATGGTCAAGTGGAGAGGAGCGTGAGGAGGGTGGTCAAGTGGAGCGAGCGTGAGGAGAGTGGCTAAATGGAGAGAAGCGTGAGGAGGTTGGCCAAATGGAGAGGAGCGTGAGGAGGTTGGCCAAATGGAGAGGAGCGTGAAAAGGGTGATCAAATGAAGAGGAGCATGAGGAGGGTGGCAAAATGGTGAGGATGATGATCAAGTGGAGAGAAGCGTGAGGAGGGTGATCAAGTGAAGAGGAGCGCGAGGAGAGTGGTCTAGTTGTCACAATGCACGCTGTCCGTGCGCGGCCGCCCGCACTGTCGAGCTGCTCTCCAATGCGAGTAATATATTAGCTGGTATCCTAGCTGCTTCTGTGAGGTTCCTGACTTAGACGGGAATCTAGGACGTGTGCTAAGCTCCTCTAGTGAAGGATGCACGGTCTTCAATTATAGACGTTAATACCCCAGTCTCAGAAGCGACCAGCCTTACATGATATTTCTTCGAGTCCTTAGTGCACCGAGTTCAGTGGGTATACAAATAATTTAGGAAAAAAAGTCCAGAATGAGGTACTTTTACCCCGGCAATTCAATTGCTGCAAGCCGTGTGTTTGTCAAGGGAAAAAGGTGGAGAGCTGTTCTAGTTTGTTCCACTATGTTGATAGTCAATTCTGATTATATAATTGTTGTTTACGTTTCATGCATAACTATGACGTCACTGAGTTCAGGTGCAAGCTCAGATTTGACCACAGCTTCAGTGACAGGCTGAGCGACGACACGAATGGCAGGCTGAGTGGCGACATGGATGATGGACTGAGTGACGACATGACTGATAGGCTGAGTGGCGTCATGAATGATAGGCTGAGTGGCGTCATGAATGATAGGCTGAGTGACGACATGACTGATAGGCTGAGTGACGACATGACTGATAGGCTGAGTGACGTCATGACTAATAGGCTGAGTGACGACATGACTGATAGGCTGAGTGACGTCATGACTAATAGGCTGAGTGACGACATGACTGATAGGCTGAGTGACGTCATGACTAATAGGCTGAGTGACGACATGACTGATAGGCTGAGTGACGTCATGACTAATAGGCTGAGTGACGACATGACTGATAGGCTGAGTGACGTCATGACTAATAGGCTGAGTGACGACATGACTGATAGGCTGAGTGACGTCATGACTAATAGGCTGAGTGACGACATGACTGATAGGCTGAGTGACGTCATGACTAATAGGCTGAGTGACGACATGACTGATAGGCTGAGTGACGTCATGACTAATAGTCTGAGTGACGACATGACTGATAGGCTGAGTGACGTCATGACTAATAGGCTGAGTGACGACATGCATGACAGGCTGAGTGACGACACGAATGGCAGGCTGAGTGGAGACATGAATGATAGACTGAGTGACGACATGAATGATAGGCTGAATGACGTCATGAAAGATAGGCTGAGTGATGGTACGAATGACAGGCTGAGTGACGACACGAATGACAGGCTGAGTGATGACACGAATAGCAGGCTGAGTGACGTCATGATTGACAGGATGAGTGACGACATGAATGACAGGCTTAGTACGTCATGAATCATAGGCTGAGTGACGTCATGAATTATAGGCTGAGTGACGATACAAATGACAGGCTGAGTGACGACACGAATGACAGGCTACGTGACGACATGAATGATAGGCTGAGTGACGTCATGAATGATAGACTGTGTGACGACATGAATGATAGGCTGAGAGACGTCATGAAAGATAGGCTGAGTGACATCATGAAATATAGGCCGAGTGACGCCATGAATGATGGGCTGAGTGACGATACGAATGACAGGCTGAGTGACGACACGAATGACAGGCTAAGTGACGACATAAATGATAGGCTGAGTGACGTCATAAATGATAGACTGAGTGACGACATGAATGATAGGCTGACTGACGTCATGAAAGATAGGCTGAGTGACGTCATGCAAGATAGGCTGAGTGACGTCATGAATGATAGGCTGAGTGACGATACGAATGACAGGCTGAGTGATGACACGAATGGCAGGCTAAGTGACAACATGAATGATAGGCTGAGTGACGTCATGAATGATAGGCTGAGTGACGATACGAATGACAGGCTGCGTGACGACATGAATGATAGGCTGAGTGACGTCATAATGATAGGCTGAGTGACGATACGAATGACAGGCTGAGTGACGACACGAATGACAGGCTGAGTGATGACACGAATAGCAGGCTGAGTGACGTCATGATTGACAGGCTGAGTGACGTCATGATTGACAGGCTGAGTGACGACATGAATGACAGGCTGAGTGACGACATGAATTATAGGCTGTGACGTCATGAATGATAGGCTGAGTGACGATACGAATGACAGGCTAAGTGACGACACGAATGTTAGGCTGAGTGACGTCATGAATGATAGACTGAGTGACGACATAAATGATAGGCTGAGTGACGCCGTGAATGATAGGCTGAGTGACGATACGAATGACAGGCTGCGTGACGACATGAATGATAGGCTGAGTGACGTCATGAATGATAGGCTGAGTGACGATACGAATGACAGGCTGAGTGCCGATACGGCTGACAGGCTGAGTGACGACATCAGTAGTCGCCGAATTGTCCTCAATCATCCTTGCCTACTTATGTGGAGGTATTCAACAACCCATATAGACCACTGTATACTAAGATTGTAATTATCCAGTCTCAGCATTTTTGCCTATATTGGTTTGCTTGGGCAGAGTATCACGGTTGGGCGAAACGGCTTCGAGACTCAGTGACGGAACATAACTTTTTGCAATGACGCAATTGCTATTCGTTTCACAAACTATTTGTATCACTTGTTATTTGTATCTCTTGTTATTCGCATCACTTGATATTTGTATCACTTGCTGTTTGTATAACTCGATATTTGTATCAACCGCTATTTGCATCACGTGCTATTTGTTTCACTTGTTATTTGTATTATTTTTTATTTGCATCACTTGTTATTTGTATCGCTTGCCAAGTGCAGCTCATGATATTCGTATCAATTGCTATTTGTACCGGTTGCTATTTCTTTTGTTTGCTATTCTCAGTAATTGTTATTTGTATCAATTGCGATTTGTATCACTTGCTATCTCTATCACTTATTAAGAACAATTGCGCCATTGGTTATATTTTAATTATTTCTTCACTAAACTTCCGACATGACGCCCTTCCCCTCATCCTCCACAAATACACACATATGCGCAATTGTAATTGGAACATCGTGCGTTTTCCCATGAACTGTGAGTCTCCTTGTTTCTGTTTATAGCATGAATTATCACTTACCTAGGAACCTTTGTCAATGGGAACTTGATATTTTGGCTAACTAAACGAAACTCACCAAAACGAACACCTACCCTCGCATCCAGGCAGGTGTTCGCCTACCAATTACCCTTGCTTCCAGGCTGGTGTTTGCCTACCACTTACCCTCGCATCTAGGCTGGTGTCCGCCTACCATTTAACCTTGCTTTCAGGCTGGTGTTCGCCTACCACTTACCCTCGCATCCAGCCTGGTGTCCGCCTACCACTTACCGTTGAATCCAGGCTGGTGTTCGCCTATCACCTACCTCCGCATCCAGGTGTTCTTTTTCTACCACTTACATCCGCATCTAGGCTGGTGCTCGCCTACCACTTACCCCCGCATCCAGGCTGGGGGACGCCTGTCCCTTAAATCCGCATCCAGGCTAGTGTACGCCTGTCCCCCACCCCACATCAAACTGCCTTAGTGAAATTGATACTTAGATTTTCTTTCTCGTGCATTAGTTTGCGTTTACTAGCTTATTAGCTTTTATTCATGTCCCATTAGATTACCTGTTGTGTTCATTATCCCTTGTTCTCGTGCCCCCGATTATTGCATCTTTTTTTTTTTTCTTCTTCTTTTTTATAGGACTTTATCAAGGTTATTTTTCTATTTTTTCGGTTTGCTTCAATCCCCTAGCCGCTTGCGTCAATTAATTCACATCTGAGTGATTCATTATAAGTTTTGTTGCCTTCGTTAGTATATGACCAAGATTATTTTGAGTAACATTTTTATGGGTTATATTCTAATTTACTTTTTATGCCATTACCCAACAACCGTCAAATCCAAGGGAGCCATCTCCTTTCCTGTGACTGCAAGATTGTTTTTGACAGATATCTATACCTCAATTGCCGTTTTGGGACATTTTGATGGCCCCCTACTAAATTTTTTTTTCCATTGATGGTATTCGATTTAAAAATTTTCCATTGGTGATATTCTACTTCATCTTTAGCAGTTCATTATATTACAGTTTAACCCGTGTTATTGACGGAAACCCGTGTTATTGATGGCATAGTTCGAACCCGTGTTATTGATGGCATAGTTGCTCGATTTTTAAACTGTGTCATTAATGTTCTATAAGCTCTATTTCTATCGTTACTCATTTTATCTTTATTTCGGCTGTATTACCAGACCGTACTTTAACAATGAAATTGAGTGTATGAGCATACGGAAAGTGAACATTGAGCAGCATAATTATAATTGAAAGACGTATTTCCGCACTGTTAGGATACCTCTGCATCCGTATAACTTGAAAACGTAATTCCGCCC
>SDVV010034240.1:0-11198 GCA_016164225.1 Gammarus roeselii
ATGATAGCAGGATTGCCAATCGGTACTCTGATGTTCTTTATTATGATATCAGGATTGCCAATCGGTACTCTGATGTTCTTTATTATGGTATCAGGATTGCCAATCGGTACTCTGATGTTCTTTATTATGACGCCGCAATTACCAATCGGTACTCTGATGTTATTTATTAACGCGATTACTAATCAGTACTCTGATGTTTTTTATTATGACAGTGAGATTACCAATCAATACTCTGATGTGACAGACGTTGGTCCATTAGCTACTGGGCGTTAGGATGGTGGAGCAGACGTTGGTCCACCAGGCGCATTTGGAAGGGGGAGCATATAAAGTCCATTACTGGGCGCTAAGAAGTTGGAGCCGATGTTTGTCCAATAATGAATGCTAGAATGATGTGACCGACGTTGGTCCACCACTGGTTACTAGGAAGGAGTCGTTCACGTTGATCCATCGCTAAGCGCTAGGAAGACAAAGCATACGTTCATCCACCATTTGCTCCATTTATCGTTTTGTATTATGTCGATTCGGCAGAAATCAATCTAGCATCTGCACATTTCCTCTGACTCATTCTCTGACTATCAGCAGTTGTATTGTGTTGATATTTGGTCCCTGACCTCAATAAGTCCAAGATTAAAAAGAAAAAACTCGTTTACTTGCTGACTTATTGATGTCACTCTCACAAGGCAAGCATGTGATTTGTTTGTATTTTTGCACAGAAATCTTTCAGCTTTTCAAAGATTTAATCAAGCTTGTTCTCAAATATTTTTCCTTTAAAAGATTTAGAAAACGTCACAAGGTTTTCTTTGAGCTTTGAGATATTTTGGTCGTGTTTGGATATCAACTATTTGTGAACGATCTGTAGACCCGTGAAAAAGAGCTCAACTAATGCATGTGATTGTGAATATTTTTAGACGATGCTCCTCTGCTATCCAAATCTGTCCAGTTTTTGTATGTGAAGTTTTCAACTATCACAGCCTCTAGAGTAGCCATACTGGTATCCATTCCGCATTTTTAATATTATCTACAAATAATTGGTTTAGCTAGCTTGGTTGGAGTCTTATTCATTTGACCACACAACACAGCCAATAGATTATCAATAGTACAATCAACGATAGTGAACTGGATTGTATATTTTGATGGATAATTAATGTGTTCGTGGAGAAGTTGGAGGACAGAGTAAATTTAGTTAGTCTGTGGTGGTTCAACTCTTGCATTAACAGATGGGTGAAAGGAGCGTTGAAAGTGGACCTGTGTTGGCGTTACCTTGGAGTATGCCCGAAGTATGTTTGTATGGATGACGGAAAGCAGGTCCTGGAGAGCAGCCATCGTTTGGAGGCAGTGAGAGAGCGTGGATCAGATACGCATGAGGGTAGAATAGTTGTGAATGGATGAGTTTCAACCCAGCCCTAGTGTGCTTTCTCTCATGTGGCATTTTGCTTGATAAATGGGATGGGTGTGGAGGAGGGCCCTGCATCTCAAGGATTCGGCTTTGTGTCTGTATCTTTATTTGTTTGCATCAGGAAAATAATAAAAATCGAATTTTTTGCCTGGGCTCCAGGCAAAATCTGGGCTCCCGTGTGGAGATAACTGAACTAGTGGAAACAGAAGTGAAGGCGCGAGTAAAAGAGGGGTGTAAAGTGTTAGGTGCACTGAAGAGTGTAATGAGCTGTAGGACGTGGGGGATTGAAGCAAAGAGAGGGCTGTATGAGGGTGTTGCTGTCCCTACTGCGCTCTTTGGAGCTGAGATTTTGGGGGGTGAGAGCAGAGGAGAGAAAAAGGTTGAATGTTTTCGAGATGAAATGTTTGAGGAGCATGGCTGGAGTAACGTTGAGAGACCGGATCACCAAGGACGTGGTTCGAATCAGAACAAGGGTGGTGAAGAAGTTGGAGGACAGAGTGAATTCGCGTGTTCTGAGATGGTTCAGGCACATGGAGAGGATGGATGAAGGGATATTGGTGGAAAGGGGGATGACTGCGGATTGGTGAAAGGGTGATGAATGCGGAGGCGAGTGGTTGCAGGCCTAGAGGAAGACCAAAGTTTGGGTGGATGGATGGTGTGAAGCAAGCGTTAGGAAGGAGAGACATGAATGTGGAAGTAGCGAAAGAGCGTGCAATGAACAGGCGTGAGTGGAGAATGGTTGTGAATGGTTGATTTTGACGCTGCTCTGATGTGCTTTCCAGCAATTGGCATCCCGTTGTTGGGATGGTCGTGGGTGGGATGGGGGCCCGGCCATTATGACGCGGCGGGGGTAAACCAGGGCCCTGCTGCTGACAACGGATCCTTGGACTACACTCATGACCCAGAGTGTATGTTGCGAGGTTACCGGCCGGACCCTTTTGCACAAAAGGGCTAAGTTGTGTGAGTGTGAGGTGCGCCTTGCCGTCGGCCACCACCCCCCCTTTCTGGGGGATGCTGCCTAGTGTCTGTATCTGTAATTTTGTGCCCCTGCTCTGTTGAATGCTCATGCAAAATTCTTGTGAAAATTATTGGGTAGAGAAACAAAGACAATAAATACAGTTTTCTCATATAAATTTACACAGAAATGAAAGGCAAAACATTCAGTGGACGAATGACAACCTGTCTGTCTCATGCTTGGCACGTAATTTTATCTCAACATGTCAACAGATAGCTACATCAAATAGGTTTTCAATACATTGTCTGGCGATGTAGCTTTCCTGGCCAGACAGTGATATAAACTGCAGCTATCTGTTGAGTTGAACTAATCTCATCCTAATTGGTTAAGTTGAACACTAGAACAGCTAAATGGTGGTATAACTGCATGCTCTGCACGTGTGACTTTAACTAGAGTAGATGCGAAGTGATTGGTTATGAGTGCACCTTGGTCTGAATTGTATTGAGGCTGAGCTTGTCACGGGTAAGCCGAATCTGCTGAGGTGAAGCTATCTTGGTCGTCGAAGTCTTCTTCTTGTAGTGGCAAGTGGAGCACTTTACCGCCTGACGAGGGCAGGTCTGAGCTGGACACCATGTACACCTGTCACGGGAGAACAAGAGTTAACAGGTGGGCAAGTATTGATTGCAAATTTTGCAGTATGGTACTGTTGTGATTGTCTATAGCGTCGGTTTTAAGGTGCTAAGGCGGTCGTCATTTGGAGTATGGTACAGAGGCGACGGTCTATTGCGTCGGCTGTAAGGTGCTAAGACGGTCGTTTGTCGCGGCGGCGGTGTGGTGCTGAGACGGTCGTCTGTTGCGTCGGCGGTGTGGTGCTAAGACGGTCGTCTGTTGCGTCGGCGGTGTGGTGCTAAGACGGTCGTCTGTTGCGTCGGCGGTGTGGTGCTAAGACGGTCGTCTGTTGCGTCGGCGGTGTGGTGCTAAGACGGTCGTCTGTTGCGTCGGCGGTGCGGTGCTAAGGCGGTCGTCTGTTGCGTCGGCGATGCGGTGCTAAGACGGTCGTCTGTTGCGGTGCGGTGCTAAGCCAATCGTCTAATGCGCTCAATGCCCCTATGGCGACATTCATGTGGTGCTGCAGCACCGACTCCAATCAGTAGTGTGTATATTCCTACAGCTGCTGTTTGTCTGAGGGTGGGTGAAGAAACAATGATCGTCGCCCATTTTGGGGATCGTTCATTCTAGGAAACCTTTGTAGAGACATATCACCATAGTATTTTCAATGGTGTTAAACTCACCTTATGCAGTAGTCATTTTGGGCATTATATTTTGGTAAGCAAATGAAATAGTCGTAGTTTGTTTTGGTTGTCATGGGAAACTATTTACAATTTTTAGGACAACTAATTTGTGTTCTTAGAGACCATAGACGCGGGCTGTAGATTTTGTTGATTGCCGCACTAAACAAAGTAATTTATTAAATAATTTAGCTGCTTCATTTGACAGGAAGGTTACGTCATCAACCGGTCTAGTAAGTCAAACATTACAATTTGCTTAGCGTCAACGTATGTCCTATAAGCGGTTCACCTTTACCCCAACGGTGCAGTGGGTGACCCCACCTTTTTGTACTCTCTTAAGTGATTCTCGGCCTGCTTCCTCTTGTATATCAAGGTGACGAGCAGCAACGTAGTCATCACTATGCCAGCTGTTATCACAACCGCCAGCTCTGTGGTGTAGTCAGCCTGCCACACGGTAACGCTGTACTGCAGCTGGCGCTTGGGGAGTGAACCGCAGCAGTTCGCCTCAGCCTGACCATCGGAGGGGAAGTCGTCTTTATTGTATCTGCTATAGCACCTACCACGGTTATAGTTCAATGTAATGTATCCTGTCTGGGAGGTGCTATCACTATACCATCGCTCTGCACAAGCTGTGAAGAGCAAGCAAACTATGTTCCAATCTTGGCAATATATTGAGTTAAATCTTCCTCAAGGTGTGGACAATTACTATCTCGACCTACACTGCTAGTTAATTCACCTGACACAGGTACCTGCCGGTGTTGGTGACCCTCAGCTTGGTGAAGAGGATGTTGGCCATTAGGTGTGTTGCGTTACGCTGCTGCTCCTCCCACACGCTGGTGAACCCCTCACACGCCGCAAGGTAGCGTTGCCCGTCCAGGGAACACTCGCTGGGGCACAGGCATGTAATTACGATTTGGGAGTATCTGCTTGAAGTGTAACATCGTCACACAACGAAATTTGGGTATCGACACCCTAAATTTTATTCTCCATGAGTAGAGGCAGACCATAAAGTCCCTTTTGATCGATGATAACTCGGGAGTACACCACTAAAAGCTCATTAGGTGGCCGTTTTTGCTGACCATCAATTACAGTTGCCCCAGAAGGTGCCGGTCGACGGCAATCCTCAAACTTCTCTCATGCACTCGCACAAAAACGAAAACTTATCCCTTTAGCAATAACGTGTCCAGCCAGAACTCCGCAACCCACACCTCAGGTCAGGAGTAAGGCCCAAAATATGTTTGCCGCAGGTCCCGATAGCATTCACAGAATTTTCCCAACTTCGTCATAATTGCCGGGCACTTCCGCACCCACGTCCATCCCAGGTCTCGACGAGACGCCATGGCGAGAAATCACATCAGAGCCGCGTCGATACAAAGCCATATAAAATCATTCCCCCCCCCCCACCTATCCGTTGTACACACTCTCAACTTTGTATTAAAGATACACAAAACTGATGACACTCAGGGTCCAAAATGGTGGGCTGCAGTTTGCTAATTGTGATGCTACTGTATTTGTTTATTTGGTTTATTAAGTTGCACCGTGGCTATAAAGGCTTGTACAACATCGGGGAATACTGATTCTATGAGCAAGGCTAAATGGCAATGCTTGTCGTTGGCTCTCCAAGAATTGTTGTCATAACATTATCAGCCCAGGTGATGTGGGAGCTGGTTAACGAATCAAAACTTCATTTCTCACACCGAACATTGAATACTAGGTAATGTACGGGCTAGAACATTTCGATGACCTGTTGTGTAGATGTTGAATATGTATGAATGATAATAAGGCTGTATTCCACTACTATGAGGTATTACAGACTCCATTTAGATCAATGGCTAAGACGTCATGCCTTATCGGTGGGGCATGTAATGAAGTTAATAGAGCAGTGTTGTAGCCGTCAGCAAATTCTCTGCCGGGTGCGAGGGTGAGAAAAGCTGATCCGTGAGAAACGACTCAGTGTTGCCATTGAGGCATCTTGCTGATGGATTGCAGTAAACAGATTGCAAGGTTATAACAGGTCATCCTGAGTGTCCTGGCGATTTTTTTTATAGGCTGTAGAACATAACCCTGCTGTAAGGAATACAAAAAATTTGGAGCATTTGATGGGTGGTTAAAATGTTCCTAATTTGTGTTCATTTTGCCACGGATTGCGACACATGTTTTAAGATGAGTTGAAATCAATTAGTCGTATTCTCGGTGGGTTATATCATTCACCTGACTTTATGGAATAATACAATAAAGAATAAAGGTACAGTAGCTCATCAAAATATTGCCCCAAATGATATAAAGCACCAAACTGCGGATCATTGTTTCATCTTAATTAAGGACATGTGTAGCGGACAAATTATTGACAACTGTCTAAGGCAATTGATGTACCAAAGGGCCTTCGATGTATGATGCATGAATATTGAAGCACATTCTGGAACATAGCTACGTAATATTTTGGCTAAAGTCATGAATTACGAATGTTTCGTGCCTGTTCAATTCTAGTTAGAGATGCTAAATCTTTTGCACTACACATTAGGTAGGTATTGCCTAATAAACTGTCAAATGTCTCCCATTCATAGTCTGACTAAAATAGAATATACAGCCTGCTGCTTCCATTATCATTGGATAAATGTTAGGCCCAATCGCTTTTGCTAGTCGTGTAATTATGTGACCTTCCAAACATCTCCAGGAATAAAATATGTCAAATTCGAACTCTGAATGTCCACGCCTTGTATCATAAGTCCGCACTCGTGCATTGTTTCGTTTTCCATGATTTGGTTGGTGACGCTACATCAAGGTCTCAGATTATCAAATAAAGGTGGTATTGTTTCAAGGGTTTAATTGCATGGGATTTCTTGAAATCAGTTGATATTCGTTAGCTGCGCTTGTAAAATAACAAGTGCAGGTTCGAGCATTTTTTGGGTAATTTTAAATGATATTTGTTTGGTTGTTGTATTGCCACGCCTGCTGAACGTGGTTCTGTTCATCCATACTCGATTGTGTTGACTATTTTATTGTCTACTGCAACATGTCCGTGCGCCGCAGCTGTGGCTACATCCTCCATACCTCTTCGCCAGTTAGTTATCGTTCGTCAATGCGCATGCCGTGGTACTCGCGCTGGGTACACACCGTCATTGCTTGCTATGGGGTGGTGAGAGGATAGATGATGCGCCGCCGCACGTGTTAGGCATCGTCATCCGGCTTACTCTCTCGCAGCCTTCCAAAATGTCAGAGACCATAGCATGCTCTGTATCCCTGTAGTTATCGAAGCCTGTTCAGCGATAGCGTGGCGATGCGTCATTCGAACTGATAAGGGTTGATAGGCCTCGTCCGGTTGCCATCGATGACGGCTAATGGACGAGCACCGGAACAAGCTGGGCTATTGAACCTGTTTATTAGCAGTCCTCTAAACCCGTTGCAGTGACGCTGATGCATCTTCACGCCTTGCTATCAGTTGACCTTTACTTGGCCAGCGATTACATACAGTTGGGGAGTAGCAGTCGCTGCATTATTATTGCTCAGACTAAATAAAGGTAAAAGCTGTTCAATTGGGGTTCGAGGAATGACTGATCAAAGTAGGCGTTGTGGGTTTCATTTCATATCTCTTTTTGACTAAGAAATGCTTCAGTATCAGATTAAGGTCTCCCGAGTGATATATTTCGAATCTGTCTTATACACGTTTCCATACAATACAGAAAACAATGACGAAATTGGAACGAACGTTTGATGAGAGAAGTCTTCTTATAAGTACAAGGCCATTGTTCATCGATGATATTTATGTACTCCTTTCTCCTCTTCTCAGTCTCTCTTCCCAATGTTTCCCCTTTAAATGTGCTCATTTTAAACTGCGAAACTGGGTGTGTGAATCTCAAATTATAGAGTTTCAATTCGTCGTTTGAACTGCTTTTGATTGGAACTGACAAACCCTTGAAGTGTGAGTGTGGAATGGGCGGAAGCTGCGTTTCTTTTGGCTTGTTCTGGGATTTTTTTTTACCAAACCTATATGCTACATGGGCCTAATGACCCCTCGTACCTGGCGGGTGGCATCTCTCCTTGAAAGAGCCAGTTCAGCTGAATCTGCTCCAGAAGTCCGTCCTGCTCCTTCCCTACAGCGCTGACGCTGCACGTCATACGTACACCCTCTCCCTCTCTGACAAAGGAGACGTCCTGTGGCAGCGCCTGCAGCGTTACGGCCTCCAGCAGGGACACGCACGACTTGTGGCAGCCCGGCGATGCGGTAGATGACGGGACCAGTGGCAGGGGAGGCTTGGGGGTTGTGAGCTGCGGTGGAGCGGGTGTGCTTGATTCCGATGTGCTGGGCCCGGATGGCTGCTTGGTGCTGGGTGATGGCGGAGAAGGCGTTTGTGTAGAAATGATACTGTCAACAAACGCCCACTCGCTAACTTCTTTCTTGCTTGGCACTGTCACGGGGTTCAGTATTGTCTCGGGACTTTCTTCTCCCTTGGGTTGATGGATGTTTGCCAAGTCTTGAATGGGCAACAATCCTGAACCGGAATCGTCGCCGTCTTCAGTGTCGCCATACAGTGCACTGTAGTCTCCACTGCCTTCCTCTCCACCTACCAGTGGCTGTGCGATGGCGTTAGGCTCGTCCGTGCCGTGACTGTGGAAGTCCTTTACAATGTACGGTCCGAGGTGCTCGCCGTTGTAGCGTTGGATGGTCGCAATGCTCCCAACATTGCCTGATCGAGCAACCAGAACATTACTGGTCAAAAGCAGCAGTAGAGCTGATGCCTTGTACGCCATAATAGCTTGGTTGTCGCCAGTAACTCACTCACTAATAACGTCCTCGTGATGTTTGCTATGGTTGTCTTTGGAAATGACTTATAAGTAACCCGTTCCCAGCACGTGTTTTGTTTCACTTGGTTGACTCAACAATCGTAGGTAATATTAATTCAACGTCCGTCTCATCCGAAAGTGTTTACTGTATTCCTGCTACGCTCTGACAGACTGTTTTCTAAAAGTGACTGCACCCAAACAGTGCCAGCCCGTGACTGTGTTCCCTATCAGCTCGCCTTCTCAACTCGTCCTTATCAGATAATTCATCAACACTACAGGAATAGTACTCAATTAACTTCGTTCAGGTAACTGATAACATTACGATATTTTCCGTGTGGGTGTCCCATATCTATAGGAAACCATATCTCACAAACAATGAAAATCGTTATTATATATCTCAGCCCCAGCGGGGAGACACTAGTTTTTGCACAATAGCGTTCTTTTCCCAGCAAAATGATGTCTCTTACCTTTGAAGCCTCCTCCAGCAGCACCACAAACCAGTGAGGAGCAACAGAGCTGGGGAGGCCAACACAGCTGTGCGTGCCTGTTCAATGTTGAGAATCAGTATGTGAACAATGACGTTGTTCAGAGCAATAATACAATCGCGCATGGACTACGGAGCCGTTGTCTACGGTTCAGCAGGCAAAACTACTCTCGACCATCGCAAACAATGCTTTGCGTTGGGGTGGATGGATGATTCATTTTATAAATCATTAACACTTTATTTTAGTATTTCTTATTTCGTGGGCTCTATTATTTATCCGTGCCCTTTTTTCATGGTGATCAATTTTGGATCAGTTATGTAATTATGTATCGTTAGACGCCCGCAGGGGTCCTAGGTGGACCATGCGGTGTGTTAGTTAGTCTAGTCCAACCTACGATGGGAGAATTTGCGCTCTCTCGGACGCCTAATAAATGTCCGAGCACAGCTAGGCGTTTTGATGGATAAATGGTGTAAAATGTTGATGTTGATCTTTGAGAGTGAAAGCCTTGAATGGCACTGTGCGTGGAGGGGACGAGGCGAGTGGAGACGAGTCGACTGGCGAGGCGACGAGTCGAGACGAGACGAACCGAGGCTGGTTGAGACTAGGTGACCCGGAAATGAGGGGTACTCGAGGGACCCGCGAGACTCGGGGGACCTTGGGGTTTCGGGAACCCGGGAGACTTGAAAGGCCAGGAGGATTTGGAGGGACCCACTTGGACCCTTCCGGGGCCCTTTGGGACACTCTTGAGACCCTTTGGGACCCGCCTGAGAAACTTTGGGACCCGCTTGAGGCCCCACTGAATCCTGGGACCACTGCTTCCCTCTCCCCACGCTGTAAAACCCATACACAGAAAAATGTATGTATGTGAAATGCTTGAGTAGAACAATTAATTATTACGGTCCGCGGATTAGTGGCGCAGAGGGCGAGGGTCGCGTCGAGCTTGGTCGAGGTGCGTCGAGATCAGTCGAAACATGTTGAGGCGAGTCGAGTTGGTCGCGACGAGCCGAGACTGGCCGAAATGATTCGAGACAAGCCGAGATGAGCTGAGACGAGGGGACTCGGGGAGGTTGGGGGACCCGGGGTATTTGGGTTACCCTCTGGGAATCGTCGGGCTCTTTTGGGACCCGAGACACCTGCCACCCCACTCCCACCCTAAAATGCTTGAGTACAAATTTTTGTTATTACAGTCCACATGATCACTAGCGCAGAAAGGGAGAGCCGCGTCGAGGCTGGTCGAGGTGCGTCGAGATCATTCGAAACATGTTGAGGCGAGTCGAGTTGGTCGCGACGAGCCGAGACTGACCAAAATGATTCGAGACAAGCTGAGATGAGCTGAGGCGAGGGAGCTCGGGAAGACCCGGGGGGACATGGGTAACCCTCCGGGATTCATCGGGCTCTTTTACGACCCAAGGGACCAATGCCCCCCCCGCCCTATCCCCTTGAACAATCAGTGCGAAATCGATAATCTGAGCAGTTCTTCTGCCCATGACGAACCTGCTCTTACTTAATTTTTTACGATCCACAATATTATAACGCTGGAGTATTTGTGCGGGAGTTCGTGTTTTTGTGAATGAGTATTTTTTTCTTCAGTCTGTGCTCGCTCGCGCGTGCACGGACCATATGCAGTTTCTGGGGTTGACCTGGACTGCGCAGCTATAAAACCTTGTGACGCGTTGCGGTTGGAGTCAATCTAATCCGTGAAGCCATAGACCTTATACCAATTTCGACGATTCTGTCTGTGCGCACTGTCGCGCGTGCATGTTATTCTTGGAGTTCTGAGTGGTTGGAGGCGGGGATTAGTTTTGTCTGAGTCTTTATCTTGCCTCAATAAATAAATTGTACTAAAAATCAAATAAACCGCGTAGCTGTGAACATTGTGTTGCGTTGCTGTCGGAGCTGGTTTTGTCCGTGTAGCAGCCGTGAACCTTGTACCAATTTCGACGATACTGTCTGTGCGCACTGGCGTGTAGACATATTAATAATGAGGTTCTGAGGGGTTTGAGGTGAGGATTCGTTTCATTTCATCCGAGTCTTTATATTACCTGAGTAATTATATTGTACAAATACAACCGGATCGCGTAGCTGTAAATATTGTGTTGCGTTGCTTTCGGAGCTGTTTTTGTGTGAGTTGCCGCGAACCTTGTACCAATTTCGACGATGCCATCTGTGCGCACTGTAACCTAAGCTAGGGTTGACAGACCTACACTGTTTCTTGGGCAGTGTGAAAGACCCAAGCTTTATGGGATTGTCTGGATAGACATCATTGGGACATATTAAATATACATATATAT
>SDVV010034241.1:0-11198 GCA_016164225.1 Gammarus roeselii
GTCATTACTATCGAAATCACGAATCTGGAGAACATCACTTCTAACACGAAAAAAAATGCGTTGATCATATTTTTTTATCTCAATGGAGCTGTCTTTGTAAATGTTAGAACGAGTGTCTGAAGCCACTGCAAGACTTGCATCACTACAGCACCAAGCAATAGCTCCCGGCATACCACGAGTTTTGGCCAAAATTTACACTTAAAACAATACACGTGCGGCGGAATACTATCATGGTCTCCGCTTCCAATTGATGTAGACTATTGACGAAAAACAAGGACATGGTTGATGGAACACCAAACCAGTTCTAATATTAAATTAACAATATATCTATAATACCGTTAATTGAAGAGACTCCACGATAATTACCTACACAGTTTAGAGCCAGCACCAATCACCATCAAGTGAGTGACGTCACCCAACTTGTGGCAGGGTGCAAGCGGGGCACCCTTGCACATTCGAATTATATTGTTCCGCCAGATTCATAAATACAACAATAAAACAATACACATCCATAAAATTATGATTTCTACAGAGCGATGAATGCGATGGAAGATGTGCCACACCACATCGACCAACAGCTATCAACCGTCGGCGCACCCCACCTCTAGCACAGTGAATGGTCCCGTCCATAGAAGATGTCGGCAGCCAAACTCAGCCCGGCTGACGAAGCGGCGTCCATGGATCATTCTCCTCTGCGTCGAGCCGTACATCGCAGGGCAGCATACAAGGTAGTACGAATACAATGTGCTGTGCCGCAGCCGATGCTGACCGTCAGAACTTCGGGGCAACGCGCCACCCAAAGCAATCAACAATCTCGAAAAATAATGGCTGGTTTCTTGGCGAGCAATGATGTGTCAAGATGGAACTGTCGCTGCCAACAGTTTCTTGGCGAGCAATGATGTGACAAGGTGAAACGCACGCTGCCAACAGTTTCTTGGCGAGCAATGATGTGTCAAGGTGAAACGGACGCTGCCAACAGTTTCTTGCCGAGCAACGATGTGTCAAAATGAAACGAACGCTGCCAACAGTTTCTTGCCGAGCAATGATGTGACAAGGTGAAACGCACGCTGCCAACAGTTTCTTGGCGAGCAATGATGTGTCAAGGTGAAACGAACGCTGCCAACAGTTTCTTGCCGACCAACGATGTGTCAAGGTGAAACGCACGCTGCTAACAGTTTCTTGCCGAGCAACGATGTGTCAAGGTGAAACGGACGCTGCCAACAGTTTCTTGCCGAGCAACGATGTGTCAAGGTGAAACGAACGCTGCCAACAGTTTCTTGCCGAGCAACGATGTGTCAAGGTGAAACGGACGCTGCCAACAGTTTCTTGCCGAGCAACGATGTGCCAAGGTGAAACGGACGCTGCCAACAGTTTCTTGCCGAGCAACGATGTGTCAAGGTGAAACGGACGCTGCTAACAGTTTCTTGGCGAGCAATGATGCGTCAAGGTGAAACGAACGCTGCCAACAATTCCAGTCAGAATAAGAGCCATGACAATCAATCGTGAGGTCTGTTGTTCTGCCCTCATGGGCGGGGTCAGAAGGGGGCAGCGGGCGGGATGATGGTAGTAAGTGGATCACCCAAGGAATTTAACTGAACACAGACATGCAAGGGCTAGCTGAGATCAAACGAGCTGTTGCCTTAGTCATTTCAAGCAATGTTTTCACCTCAAATTAGTAGGTGTTCTTCTAATTATATGAAATGTTTAGTCTCATTACTGCAATTAAAGTAATATAAGCACTATATTTAATTCTAGAGATTTATGCCAATATGTATTGATCTTGAAATGTTAATATCAAAATTTAATTGATATCTACTAAAGAGTGAATGTGCTTTGCTTACCTACGTACTAAAATTTTAATGTATTTTAAAAATACTGCACATATCCTACAGTTATGGAGCAAATTTGAGAGAAGAGATATCATTTTAAATACCACTGTCATCGAGGATGATAGCTATGCACTCACTCGAATCATATTTTCGAGCGTGGTTTCAACTTTACTATTTTTTTACGACCATCAATTTCAACTCATATGATCGCGGTTAGCTGCTGGAATATTTCTATGAACGTTTCTGTTATTAGAAAATGACTCAACCCTATTTAATTTAGGTTCGTGTTTGTGTAATTAGATTATCAATCGCTGTGCAGAAACTTTCAGCAGCAATTGATTCATTCAAAGTTTTATCAAGTCAATTTATAGTGGTTATTGATTCCAATAGCGGTAAAATCTGAATTTGTGATACGCATGTGCCGAATTGAGTTGCTGCCTGACGTTGGTCATGGGGCTCTATGCCGTACACAAGTAAATACCTTGGCTTCTCAATAAGAGCTGGTCCCATGGGGGCAGGGTATTTAAAAGTAAGGAAGTTCTGGTAATTTTCTTTGAGACAAGGGGTAAGGAAACTAGTTCCCGTACCTCATGCGCGTCGCAAGAGGCGACAGATAGGCGCGTTGAGAGGAGCTGGGGAACCCCACCTCTGTAACTTCTTCCCTTCAAGACCGCAAGATGAGTCAGGAGAGACTCGCTCAGTTCTGATAAATATTGTTAGGGTCGAATAAATGTGATTGGTTTTAGTACGGATGAATCAAGGAGCAGAGATAGACGAGATGTTTGTGAGAGGAAGTTAATGTTTTGACGCGGAGTGAGACGAAGTTGAAAGGTAGGGGTGAGTGTGAGTTTATTATGGTAAGTTCGAGAAAGTCAGGCGTGGAGGAGGTTTGGCACGAGAATGTGTTATAATGTTATTGAGTGATCGGTTGACTAGTAACGTTACGGAATGGAAGGAAGTGTCCACTAGATAGATGTGGGTGAAGAGTGAGTTAGGTATCGTAAGATGGGCGCTTGTGAGGGCTTGCGAGAAGAGGGAGGAGGTGAGGGATCGTTGCAGGATTACTCTGAGAGAGTGTAATGAAAGGTTTGTAGATCTACACAATGTGGTGGAACTGGAAGACGTTGTGGTAGATAGTAATTTCAAGCACAGAGCGGGAGCAGGTAGAGGGACCTATCTTGTTAAAAGAATGAGATGTCCACAACTTCTCATGAGTAAAGATAGCATTTGTGCATGCAGTGGTGGATAGAGCGCAGGTGTATTTTGTGTTGCTTTCTAGAAGAGTGGTGGCGAGGCTGTTGGCTGCTTGTGTGTTAAGAGAAGAGGGAGAAGGAATAACTGATAATCAAATGGTGGAAGGAAGACTAAGAGTGGAGTAAGGGTGGAAGGGAAACAAAAGAGGGCAAGGAGGAAGAATGAGAATGTCCCAAACAGAGCTGAGGAGTTCCAGCAATTGCGTAGGAGGAGGAATAAGACATTGTAAGAGAGCAAGATCTGTGAAATGTTGAGGAAATATGAAAGACGTTCAGAGATGCGGTGATGAGATGTGAAGTGTGCGCCGAGTGAGCAAGGGTAGGAGGTAAGTAGCGAGTGTTGGGACGATGAGGTAAAAATGACGGTGACGCAGACGGGAATAGCTTTAATGGAGGGGTTGCAGGTGAGGTCGGTGGTGGCTTATGACAACTATATAGAGAAGAGAATAGAGGTGAAAGCAAGTTTTATGGTGATGAGAGCAAAGATGGTTGTTAAAGCTAGATGAAGGTGGTTACGCGTAAAAATTAGGAGAAAATGTTCAGGAAAGAGAGAAAGAAGGTAAGGGAGGAGGAGACGGGGAAAGTGTAGATAAAAGATCTAATCGGCCGGTTGTTGTTTGAGAGTGGTGATGTACGGAACAGATGTGCTGAATGTTCTTGAAGATATTAAATGTTGAGAATGTTTAGAGAGGATGGCATTGTTTCATCACGCTGGTGCAGGAAGGCCAATTTTGGGTGCACGTATTGTTGCGTGATTATTAAAGAAAAGGCACAGGATGCGGTACAGATGAAGGCATGAAAGGCACCTGGTTAGGAAGACGTTGAAACTCTGCCAAATGAGGGGTAGAGCAACAGTAGTCGAATGGTCGATGAGGCTACTGTGTTCTGTGTATGGCGTGGTGTCGATTGAGTGACGCAGTACTTGCATTGTTCTGCTGCATGGGGCAACGGAGACAGATAAGTTGTACGGGAGAGTGCTAATCATGAGGATTAAAGACAACATGGATAGTGCGATTGCCAGTATAGCTCTAGGAGTGGTGGAAGATGTGCAAATTGGATTTTTACACTAAGACAAGTCTGGGTGATGTACTTTGCAAGGGAGAAGGATGTATTCTGGGCCTGCATGGATCTGGAAAAAGCATGCGATATGGGGAGGCATTGAGGAATTTGAGATGTCAGTATAAAGTGAGAGGAACTTTGATAAGTGCGGTCCATAGTTTCTATGTTGGCAGCAAAGCATGTGTCAGAGTAGGGAGCGAGGCGAGTGCTTGGTTCCCAGTGAAAGTGGGACTGAGACGAGGTTGCGTTATGTCTCTCGGGTTGTTCAATCCATGTATCAATGGTGTGGTCATGCAGGTTGTGTACACTAGTTTTGGAGACGGATGGTGTGAAGGAGAAGGAAGCGCGAGTTTTTTAATGTGAAATTAAATGATGGGATGTTCAAGCAAGAACGGTGCGTGTGGGATCATTGTCCGCTTAAATGCAGTTATTTGAAGAAGTTCAGCGTTCTAAGTACGTGGACACTCATGCTGAGAAAACTGGGCTAGAGGCAAAATAGAGGTAAAATCCAGAGTGAAGAACGGGTGTAAAGTGTTGGGTGCACTGAAGAGTGTAATGAGCTGTAAGGTTGAGTATGGAAGCGCAAATTGGGCTGCGAGAGGAGGTAGTCGTCCCAACCTTGCTCTAGGGGGCTGAGACGTTGAAACAAGAGCAGAAGAGAGAAGTTTGAATGTTTTTGAAGTTAAATATTTGAGAAGTATGACCGGAGTGACGCTGAGGCACATGATCAATAATCACGTTGTTCGAATTAGAACTATGATGGTGAAGAAGTTGGAGGTCTGAGTAGATTTGGTTTTGATTTGGTTCGGACACATGGTGAAAATGGATAATGGGAGATCGGTGAAAAGTGTGATGAATGTGGGAGTGGGTGTAGGTCTTGAGGTAACCTGAAGTTTGGGTGGGTGGATGACGCAAAGCCATCCATCGATTGTAATAGGATGGGTATCCATCCATTCACAATCTTCCTCCACTCGAATCTATCCATTGTGCGCTCTCTCGCTACCTCCACACTGATCGAAGCGTTGAAGATAATGAAGGGTAAGGAAAACGTCGAACGATCGTGGCTTTTCACTCAAGATGTGAACGGAATGACCAGGAATAACGAATACAAAATCGTTGGCAAACGTGTCACACTCGATATCAAGCGCAATTTCTTCACGTATAGAGTTGTCGAGGACTGGAACAGACTTCCAGCGGAAGTTGTAAACAACGATACAATCGAAATGCTCATGTCATGGCTGGACAAATTCTACCAAAATCCCCGCTCAGAAGCACCCATCTGTAGCACTCTCATTAAAATATTCGTGAAAAACGGTGTCCGGCATTGACATCTGTACGGTTAAATAAGTGCCCGACATTGTCACTAGCACGGTAAAAAAGGTGCCCGGCTTTTTTACCTGCTCGTCGTAAATATGGGTCCAGCAATGACGCCGGTCAGCATTGGTTTAACGTAGGCTAGAGTAGGCTAGAAACTAAGGGCCTTTTGAATACGAAAATTCGTCAAGTCGAAGCAAAAAAATATATATTGTCAATTAATAACAGCTACGTCATACATCGTTGCATTTTTGATTTGATCCGTATCGCCAGTAATTAACTAAATGTAGGAGATTAATATACAAATATACGAATTGATGATGCATAAAATGTCCATGTGTAGTTTGGACCAGACATCCGGAGTTTAAGAACACATGCAGTAGAAAAAACGTGTGAGTAGATTTGACAATAACATAGGGCATATAAGAATAAACTGATCACAAAAGATGTATGAGGTCAGGGGTCATCTCAATGAGGTCAGGGGTCATCTCAATGAGGTCAGGGGTCATCTCAATGAGGTCAGGGGTCATCTCAATGAGGTCAGGGGTAATCTCAATGAGGTCAGGGGTCATCTCAATGACAACTCAGGGAGAGAACTGGTCACATCAACAACAGTTCACTCAATTCATTGGAAAAATAATCTCAATATCGAGGCAAGTCAGTAATAAAAATGTAAAACAATGTCTAATGCATTTAATAAAATGTCTATGTTTTCATGCAATACTATGCCCCTATCAGCGACAAATAAACGCTATACTCTAAACAAATGAAGGAATTATTTTACTACGTATTATTTATTTTATTATTATTATTTTATTATTTTATTATTATTATTTTACTACGCACAATAACTAAAATAAGCAATAGGCTGCCAATATACCAAGTTAACAAGGCTTCTAACTTTCACAAATAGAGATAATGTATGTTGTTCATTATTTGTCTGCGATTTAAGTATAATGCCTCGGGTGACTGTTTCGACCGAACAACCCCAGGCAGTGTAGTTAAATTTGGTTAACTGTCAATTAAGCTGGATTATATCAATATTCTTTCCTCTATGGAATTTGATCTTCTTGTCTCACCAAGGTATAAAGGTTCACAATCGCTGCATCGAATAATATAAGTACCACACTTTTGATGAGACTATAAATTCTGTTGTGTATGAACAACTTGTCTATTGGGGGGAGTGGTAAGGTTTGTGAACGGTGGTAACGCTCTTAAATGCTACTTTCAACGTAGTGTCAGCCTTGTTCTCGAGATACGAGAACATGAGGTTTATCCGATTCACCGGCAACAACTCGCGGAGGGACGAAACACTTGCGTCTGCATTGTGAAAGAGCACTCTAGTCTTCTAAGGCCAATTCAAGGTATAAAATTTCCTCGTGTAAACATTGAGGATCACATTGCTCGTAGGCCCGTTGTGAACGGGACCGAACGGTGTCCGTATCAACTTGTAGCGAGTGCCACGCGTAACAATGTAGATACATGCCTGAGTGAGGTGGTTGTATGAAAGATTGAGAATCCAACGTGTCGACGCACCAAATATCAAGTGAATAACTTGCTTACATGAAGGGAGTTTTTACCTTGAATTCAAAACAGGAAAGAATATTACTAGAATCCAGTTTGATCGGAAAGTTACTAAATATGAATATAATGAATGGGGTTTGTTCTATCGACGCAGTCACTAGTGACATTTTACTTAAATGACTCATATAAATATTGAACAATTACCTCCTCTAAGCTTGTGACACTTGGATACATTGGTAATTTAGTTTATTTGCCGCCTATCAGTTTTTTATTGTTCTGCGTGAAGCCTTTCGTTTGGAGATATTACTTTGTAGAACAAATTACATTCTTTAAGGTTTAATCTTTTTATTGGCAGCTGTGAAAGACCAAAGCTTTCCCCAAAAGGCCAGAAAATATAAAAATTTCATAAATGTCAGATTTTTTATCATTTATTCCTTTTCAAATATATTTATTTTCTATGATCCTTTTAATGGACTCTAAGCCCCAGCGTGGGTACGGAGCATAGAAAGCGACCTCCATGCCTTTAAAGGGAGCAGTTGTGCCATACCCAGGCCCTCATGTCTACAAAACTCGCCTTTCTTCAACTGCATTGAGTCATTTCTTTTCATTTGAGCTAAATGTGCTTTGTCCACACTTTCATTTCAATAGCAAGCAGATATATTATTGGGTCTGGAAAGTTAAGTGAAATTGACAGTGGTACCGTAAGTGGAAAGCCCTTCAGACAGTCGTGTGAGCAAACTGAAACACGGACATGTTTCTTTAAAAGTATCACCGGGGAAGTTTCTCTTTGCTAATATGTGCTTGTTGTCGCACGATTGCTTTAGTTCCCTCCCCAACTCCCCCTCCTCATTCTTCTTCATTAGTTTTAAAACAAACCTCAGGGGGAGAAAAATAAAGTGGGTTTTCTTTGATGATTGTTAGCGTAGACACACAGACGAAGGAGAAGACGTCTCCGCATATGGCATGCTGCTCGGGAACGCTTTAGAAAGCTTGACATGACAGAGACAACCGAGATGAATTGCCACGTTGCCCAACTTGTTCCAGGTAACAGATGAGTTCTCAGACCTGCAGCGATGTTATTGAGGTCTCAATTTGAGTAGCTCATAAATAGAGGGCACAAAGAATCTTAAAGAAACACGAGGGACGATCAAGGACCAATTCAGTGAGACATGATACGGAGAACGACTAAGCCAACATGACACATGGAACGACAATATCATCAACATGATTCGGGGAGCAGCCAATCCTAGACAATTCACTACCAAGTTGTCGTTCACACCAAGAGAGATCTACCGTTAACCAGAACCACTCGATCAAAATCTTAGTCAATGCTACCCAGTAACGGACACTGTCATGTTGCATTAGCTTACAAGTAACGCAACACTTTATTGAGCTAAGTATTCCCTCTTTCCACTTCTCTCTGTGCAGCATTGGCGGAACACTTAATGTTCAAACAAATATGGAGCAGAAGGCATAAAACAGTGTATACGACGCATCACTTGCACCTTGTTGGTGCTTACATTCAATAATATGTAGCTGTTACAGTAGAGGATCGACTGCAATTCTTTTCAATAAGATTCATCATCGATTTGGAAGTATCAGGTCTAATTACCTCTCAGAAGAAGCTATTGTAGGTGATGTGATGTTCATGTAATAAACCTAGACGAAATGAATTCCTGACCCCACGCGGACGCTCATCCCCTGATATCGTCAGCGCAACAACAACAATTCGACACGTACGGCAAGACGTTATTCTTCTCCCGGCCAGGTGCCAATTCCTCGCCGTAAGTAGGTTTAGTGTGAGAAATGGGGACGTGGTTACTGCTTGGATTGGATTGGATTCAGCAGGCGGCGGGGGCGCCCACAACAGGGAGGGGGAGAGGTAGAACATAGCAGTGAGGCTGAGTGTACACAGAAACAGTAGGCTTACAGCAGGGAGAGAGGGGGTGAAGAATACCAGGGTGGGCATACAGATAGGTGGGTCTACAAAAGCTGGGTTGCCATATAGCATGATGGGCCAGATCATTTCCAATGGGGGAGAGACAGAGGGTAGGTATCCTCAAAGAAGGGTGGGCTTGGAACACAAAGATAAGTTGGCCTGCACAGCAGGATTGACAGACAGAAAGTTACAGTGCACACAGCGGGGTTGATACACGGGGAGGTTACACTGCACACAACAGGGTTGACAGACAGAAGGCTACACTGCACACAGCAGGGTTGATGCATGGAGAAGTTCCCCATTCACACAGCAGGGTTGATACACGGGGAGGTTACACTGCACGCAGCAGGGTTGACAGACAGAAGGCTACACTGCACACAACAGGGTTGACATACAGAATATACTGCACGCTGCAGGGTTGACACACAGAAGGTTACACTGCACACAGCAGACTTGATACACAGGGAGGTTTCTCTGTGCACAGCAAAGTTGACACATGGAAGTGTACACTGCACGCAGCAGGGTTGACAGACAGAATACACTGCGCACAGCTTGGTTGAAACACAGAAGGTTACACTGCGCACATCAAGATTAAGCTACAGATTACACTGTGCACAGCAGGGTTGACACACAGAAGGTTACACTGCACACTGTAGGTTTGATACACAGGGAGGTTACACTGTGCACAGCATGGTTGACACACAGAAGGTTACACTGCACGCGGCAGGGTTGACGCACAGAAAACACCGCAAAACAGGGTCGACACACATAAGGTTACACTGCACACAGCAGATTTGATACACAGGGAGGTTACACTGTGCACAGCATGGTTGACACACAGAAGGTTACACTGCACACTGTAGGTTTGATACACAGGGAGGTTACACTGTGCACAGCATGGTTGACACACAGAAGGTTACACTGCACACAACAGATTTGATACACAGGGAGGTTACACTTTGCACAGCATGGTTGACACACAGAGGGTTACACTGCACACAACAGGGTTGATGCACAGAAGGTTGCACTGCGCTCAGCAGGGTTGGTACAAAAAAGGTTGGGCCTGAACATGGAAGGGTGGGCACAGAGCAGGCATAGAGGAAGTGTTCATAGCAGGCAGATAGGGAGAGCACATGGTCAGAGTCGGTAAAACTTACGCACCAAGAACAATTGCTAAGCTCCTCTCGAGATTTGTGAAGGTTTACATCAACAGGAAACGAACGAAAGAAACACGAATGACAGGCGATGGCGACGACAAAGGATGAATGGAAAATTCCGCATACAAAGGATGGAAGATGACTATTAATCCGGACACTGGACCAAAGGACTCAGACTTGGGAGTTTCACTCAATCCTAGCAGCAGAGCTTCGCAAAATGAAAATACATGTATTTCAAAGGGAACAGTTTGCCTAAGCGGATAACGAACTCAATCGCTACTTCAATTGCTCTAGAAAAATATCGCCCAATATCAGTCCTGCACGTCATAATCACAAGTTTTGAAAAACTCTTTTAGGTTAGGTTAGGTTAGGTTAGGTTAGGCGAAAATAGGTATGATTTCCATGTTTTCAGGTTTAATGGCATGCTTAGTCACATTTCACTGGAGATGTTATCGATGGGTTCGATTGTGGGAAAGTCACTGATGCAACTTTTGTGGACCTTAGCAAGGCCTTCGATTTCGTGAACTACGAGATTTTGGTAGCAACATTACAGCATTATGGAGTTGCTTCAACCGACAAAAAGTGGTATAAAGTGATCTTATTCGATCGAAAATACCTACAGAGTTGGAATAAACAATCACCATCTGTCAGTAAGCTGAATATAAGAATACCGCAATGGTCGATCCTTGGGCCTTTGCTCCTACATGCCTATACTAATGACACTGCAAACTCTAGAGATAGGTTATCCTTTGTTCTTTTTGCAGATGATAGATACCTACTACAGTTTATGCGACCGGAAAAAAATCATAATGATACTATTACTACTAGGATTAATAAATCGGTCCACAATATCCAACTCACTTAATCTGAGTACAATAAATTGACGCGAATTGTCAACAAAGACGCAGGTCATGATATTTTCCTATAGAAAAATACAATTTCCTAACACACAGGTCGAATTGAATGATCAGCCAGATGCATATGTAGCATAAATAATGTAATAGTAGACAAGAGACTTAACCGGAAGGTCACGTCTTTTTTACTTGCAGGAAAATTATCTAAACCGTGTGGCATCGTCTGCAAAAATTCGAAATTATCTAGCAACTCCTGCAAAACGTCTTTT
>SDVV010034242.1:0-11198 GCA_016164225.1 Gammarus roeselii
CATATATATATATATTTATATAGATATATAGGTATAGATATATGTGTATATGCATACATATGTATACATGCAGAAATGTTCAACAGTTGCGTTTCCAATTCATATATTTGTTTATAAGCGTTAAGTATTTTTATGGCAGCCAATTTGTCTCTAAGTAATGGTATCAACATATCCTAAATCGCAATATGTGTGTGCCTCACACCGTGAGGTGCGTCTCGTACCGTATGGTGCGCCGCATACCGTGAGGTGCGCCTCTTTCTTTTTGGCTGTACCGTTGTTAGAAGACCAGCGCACAGCCCAGAATGAGGAGAGCTTGTTGCCCTAGCACATTTTGTTGTTTCCTACACGTTAATGTTAATCCGCTAGTGTTTGTGCGAAGCCCCGAAAAGTTTATTCGGAACCCGTTATCGCGTGTATTCGAATGAACTGAATTACACGTACCATCACATATTCTAAAGGTGTCATAACCATTAGCCACACACTCCCTAATTAACATGCTAATGTAAAGCATGCCTGAGAGTCTTTGTTTAATACATGTTGAATAATGTTCTACAATGTGTACCTTTGCTTATTATTTTGCAATGCTTTAAACCGCCCATTCCCGTTGTAATCTTTTTAAATAAAATCATTTTTTGAAAATTGTCTAGAAAATTGCATATCTACGCTTATTATGTTATCCATTTTAGACTGCGGGCCCATCTGTCATATAATTTAAGATATTTGAAAATAAACATTGATAGCATTTAAAAAATACTAAATTAATAGATACTGGCACTTGTTAATTTGTTTTCACTGATTGTACCCTGCATTCAAACCCTTGACAAATTAAATAAATAAATGGCATTCCCTCTTGGATGTTGTGCTGTACCCTTTAAAAATAGCGGGCCTTAAGTCTTTTAATACCTCCGGTCTTTCACACGCGAGATTTTTGAATTTGCGTTTGTCGTATTGGATTTCTTCTCCAGGTGGCGGCACCATCAAACATTTACAAAGGGGCGTTCAAGATGCACCATCTGTCCAGATAGCTGCAGCTTTTGTCACCTCACAAGCAGTTGGTGAACCCTCTTTCCTCGTTAAGTTTTGTTGTATCTAGAATACGTAGCAGTTCTTTACCACCGCCAGCAGCTGGTATAGCTTCTGTGACGTCTTTTCGAGTTCTTCCTTGTAACCATAATTCTCTATATATTTTTGTTGTTCGGGAAACACGATCTCAGTCAGTGACCGCTTGGATACCCCATGACCGCAGTAGTAGGCTAAGTGACGTCATCTCGAATGCACCTCACTTAAGTCCTTTCATTTTCATTGCTTCAAAGACACTGAACAACGTGACAAAGTGTAGGCTTTCATTCCCGTCCTCATCCTAACTATCGTCATCATGAGTGAATCCTTTCGCCAGGTGACAGCATCCCTTGCCCTATTTCATCGAAGGATATCTTCACCCTGTACGTACGTCTCCGTAACTTCATTGATGCAGCGCATTATGTTGTTCTCGTGAGAACTCGGCTCCCGAACGCGGCGAATAATATTCTTGTTGATTTGCGTTTTGATTTCATTGAAACAAGTTTGACTTCGATGTGATACCAATACAATTGTCACTACTACACCATATCAGAAGATCACTTACAACCTATAAACGGGGAATTTCAATTTTATAGCAGTGAAGTTTAAATTATAGTAAGTCAGTTTGATGTTAAAATAAGATAACATGTATTTGAAGATCAATTTCAAATTAATAATCATTCAATATCCAAACAAACAAAAAACATATGTCGACTTGAAGTAACGAACATCGCAGGAAAACGAGCCAGTATCGTCGTGAAAATAGTTATCAAGTCTGCTTTTCATTTGAATATGCTATCAACAATGTAATACAATATTCATGTCGGATTCACTCAGTGGTGTAACATTGCTGAATACATCAATCTTGATACTCCAACACGTTATTGGCGGTGTATCCCTGGCAGAGCTCTCCTATGTATAGGTGATGTGTCGCCCCCTATAGTGTGCTACTGATTACTGTTTTCATACAAATGATTGTTCTCCATTTATAGTGTGGCTTTCGACCGTCGATAACAAAGAACAATGCGATAAATTAGGCAGCTGAAAGTTTAATATTCAGTTAATGTATAAAATGACATTGAACCATTTCCGCAGGCTGTCCATTTTATTCCATTACTTATGTGTAGTGAGAAGATATTTGTTTTGTCAAGTTGTATAGTGAGTAGGGCTCTACCCTAATTTAGAACAGCTACACCACCAGTTTGAAATATATCAATTTATGATTAAACCAATTCAATTTTTATGTGAAACACTGTAACTTTTATTTCAAACAATTTAACTTGTATTCGAAATAACAGAATTTACACTAATTGAAGTTGTCTTCAAATAACTGAACTTCAAATTAAACATTGATAATGCAGGATTGACATTGATAATGCAGGATTGACATTGATAATGCAGGATTGACATTGATAATGCAGGATTGACATTGATAATGCAGGATTGACATTGATAATGCAGGATTGACATTGATAATGCAGGATTGACATTGATAATGCAGGATTGACATTGATAATGCAGGATTGACATTGATAATGCAGGATTGACCGTCGTTGGTGATCCGGTCTCTCAGCGTTACTCCAGCCATGCTCCTCAAACATTTCATCTCGAAAATATTCTACCTTCTTTCCTCCTCCGCTCTCACCCCCCAAGTCTCAGCTCCGTAGAGCCCAGTTGGGACAACAACACCCTCATACAGCCTTTTTTTTGCTTACACCTTCAACGTTTAACAGCTCATTACACTCTTCAGTGCACCCAACACTTCACACCCCTCCTACACTCGCGTATTTTCCTTCAGTTTCCACTAGTTCAGTTATCTCCACTTGGGAGCCCAGATACTTAAAACACTGAACTTCTTCCAAGAACTCTCCATTTAGGGGGACACTAATTTTGCTCGCATCGACAGTCCTCGGATATCTCGTTACTTTACTTTCACTCACGTTCACTTGAAGCTTCCTCCTCTCACACACTACCAAATTCTGACACACTACATAGCTTCTCCTCTGAATCCGCAACCAGGGCCGTATCATCCGCAAATAGCAACTGGCTCAGCTGCTAACTCCGCCTATTCGCTTCCAACAACTCCAAGCTACGACCCAGCACACTTGCGTTCACCTCCCTGACCACTCCATCCATATAGAGGTTGAACAGTCACGAGGTCTTGTCTCAGACCCACTTTCACTGTGAACCAATCACTCACCTCGCTTCCCAGTCTGACATATGCTCGGCTGCCAACATTGAAACTCTGCACCCCTCTCAACAAATGTCCACCCACTCCATACAAACGCAACTCTTTCCATAGCGCTTCCTCCTCAATCATGTCGGATGCCTTCTCTAGATCCATGAAGGCTCAAAACCCATTCATTCCTCTTTACAAGGTACTTCTCACAGACCTGTCTCGCTGCAAAAATCTGATCGGCACGCCCTCTACCACACTTTAAGCCACACTGTTCCTCTCCAATTGCGCAGTCCGTAGAGTCTCTAATCCTTTTGATCAGCACTCTCCCGTACAACTTACCAACTACACGTAACAACATTCAGCAGCATTAATTTTCTATCTCCTTTCTCTTTATACAACGGAACAATTCAGGCACTGCGCTACTCAATCGGTACCTCGCCAGCCACAAAACACAAGGTCAGTAACCTCACCAACAATTCGATAATCGTTACTCCACCCTGTTTCAGGCACTCTGTCGCAACACCATCCAAATCAGGGGCTTTCCCTGCTTTCATCGCCTCCACCGCCTCCAGCACCTCTTCCCTGGTTATGTCCACCACATGTCTTTCTCCCAAAACTGGCATCCGAGCACCACCACTCACAGCAACAATGTCAGCCTCTCTGTTATCCCTGACATTCATCAACTCATCAACATAATCGGCCACCTCTTTCGTACATCACCCCTTTCCAACAACAACTGGCCGTTTTCATCTTTCACCACTGCCTCCTTTCCGGTCTCTCCCTTTCTAACCCTCTTCACCTCTTTCCAGAACATATTTTTGCTCTCCTCAAAATTCTGGCACAACCGTCTGCCCCACCTGGCATCGGTGTCTCTTTTGACTCTCCTCACTACCCGCCTCACCTTGTTTCTCCTCTCTTTATAGCTTTCGAAGGTCACAAAATTATGACCTTAATAAATACAATTTTTAAATAAACACACTCGTTCGAGCATTAACTATTGTCATAAACTAATTTAGCAAAAACTAAGAAGGCGTTTAGAATCGGCAGAATATAGGCACTCTCACTGGACGTCTTGGTATTGTTTGTTGACTCGTTTCATTGATTGAAGTATTTAAACAGACATCACATCTTCCTGCAGTTCCGTATTAATGATACGTCACTAGTTTGTTTTATCATGGAAATAATCATTTATTGCCATCGCAAAAAAATCCAGCAGCCAGGCTTGGCCTAAGCTGTATATTTCCAGAGGGAATTTACTAATAAATGGAGTTCATGAGCGGGAATCACGGGCACTATTGAAGACAGCTCTTTAGCACTAGTGGGTTTAAATTTAGTTCAATTAACCTCACACGATCACTTGCGCTGAATCAACTATCCAGTACGATTGACCAAAGCGAAGCAATGAATCCAAACAGAAAATGTCAGAGAACATAGTAGGGGTGATTTCTTTTACCAGGGAAGTGTTGCTTTCTTCTACTCGTGGGTACTCACAATGAACCGACCAAGTTCCATAATAACATGTGCCATGACTTTAGTGGAGTCAATGGTCACTTGAACCAACAGACAAACAAACAAAAAATAAACAAATGGTAATCAGACGTGATGACCGATATTGCAAGAAAATTAGATTCAGATTAGTATTAATAATTATTTTATATCTTTCCGTTGATATTCAGTAATTCAAAAAATTAGTGCAAGAGTCCCTTCCCTTTTCTTATCGTGGGCTTACTCGATATTGAGCCCCTGATTAATCTTAGAAAAAGAAGTGTGTAAATCTCATTAAAAATGTATAATACAATATATTAAGACCAGTCCTTATTATAGGGAGCACAGCAAGGCCCTGGTAATTTCGAGAAAATGCTCTTCGTTTCTTCAGGTGTCATATCTGATATATAAATGACTGATTTTGCAACTCTCACTCTCACAAAGGCTACTATGTTGACTATTATTGTAAATCAAATTCTTCATCTAGAAATCAATCCTAATTAATGCTGGTGTAACCCCACCGGAAACAATTTGCATTTCCCCAATTTCGATCTGATTGTTCAGCAGCACCTCACTGAATAAATGTTGTAGTTTCTGCTGAATACTCTCGCGATCGTTTTCTACGACTCTTCTGAGCTCTCTTAGAAAATATTCATGTGAATAACTATAATATTATTTCATTGATGGAGATATTCCTTCACCCACATGTTTCAAACAATCACTAAACTGGAATATTAATTTTTTTTTTCAATTCAAAAATGTTCTTTCAAATGATGAAGGGTTTGTTTGAAACGGTCGGGGTGATTTGGTCTGCGCGATTACTAATGTTGACTGTCCTTATATCAAATCAGCTGGATAGGTCCTATAATACTTCTTGTAGACAAATCTTATGTATACCTGAAGAGTCAAGGTCTGTGAGCCTTTTAGGGTATGGTAGGAATTTCAAATGTATACTGTGGTGTACACCTTGGTTCAGTTTGATAAGGTGGGGTAGCGGCTCCGTGGCGTTAAGTTGCGTGCAACTGGATATACTTGCTGGCTACGTTGCGAGCATATTGTTGGAACCTTCTTAACCAACCCAACCTAACTTAGAAGCACGTATTTTTAACCCGCGTGGTGAAAGTACGAGATCTCACCTGTGGGGCAAACGTACGTATTATTCTATGGTACGTAGTTCTAACCAGCGGGTCAAACGTACGTGTTAATAATTATATAATGACTACCACATGATGATACCATGGTGGTGGACTACCACCATGGTATCCGAAATGATCTCGTATCTTACAGGCCTTTTACCAGCCGAATCCTCAGATGCTGTGTACAGTTGACTACCTTAGGACAAAATGAATGTGTGCTGCAGTCGCAAGGCGGCAACACTTATGGACATCAGTGCAGGGCTTGGTATTTCTGATATCAACTGATCAACAAAAAAAATAAAGAACAGCATGCGTTCAAATAAAGCTACTTCGTTTACTTTCGATGTTGTCGCACCAGAAACCGTATGTTTTTTTCTTCGAAATTAGCCCACCTATTTGAAAGTCATAAGGAATTGAAACGAAACGAAGTAATAACAAATGCTTATCTAGATTTCCTCAGCGCTAATTGATGGATGGAGTGGTAAAGGAGAAGCATTATCATCGTCCGATGTTGATGGAGAATCATTTCCCTCCATACGAAATAATTCTAACTGCTCGAGGATCAAACACCCCAACTTTCCATACGTCAATTGAACTTCAATACGAGGTTTCGGCCAACCCATGTCAAGGACTGCACTACCTTCAAAAGATTACAGACCAGATCTGCATCGGTAGACTGCAGTATATGTTATGTGGCGCATCCTTAATATAACGATAATTTAATAATTAAAAGGTGTCTTAGCTTACTATAAGGGTTCCATAGATAGATGACTTGACTTTGCACTGGGCGCTGTTTAATATTAACCTCGTTGGTTTGATGAGTTGTTAGACAACTGTCTCTTGAAGGACTGCCTCTGGCGGCTCCTTCACAGACATAACGTGGATGAGTAATAAATACTTGGCAATATAAATGTTTCCTGGATCACTTCATTACCCTGCTAATATCGTTATAATAGGGACCGGAATTTGATCAATGAATACACGGAGCGGTGATGAACAATAGTACCAACAAGTCGACTTGATTGTTGAACTACGTATGGAATGGGTGTCTTGCCTAATCCTTTCTTCCGGCGTATAAATGATTAGGATCATAATATATTTTCACTGTAAGACATTTATTTATTTACTGGCACGTTCAGGGCATTTTTCACCTATTAATGACTGTTTTTGACAGAATGAGGTTAGTTGGTTCCACAACAGCGACCTCTAGCCGTCGCGACCATATGCAACATTAGGGCTAGATATAAATTGCATTCGTCTGTCCAATGTTATAAAAGTTTTTCATAATGATCAATCGAATCAATCCACATGAACGTGAAACTTAAAAAAAAAACGAAACTGAATAGCATCGACTGAATAGAATAACACTCACAGGATTAGTCATTTGTTATTTAAGAGGAAAATAAACGTGATACTGTCCAAACTCTAAAGGAACGGATGACAGCAGCATTAACTGCATCAAATGAGACCACCTTGATTTGACCCTCGAGAACTTGTAGCAAAATGAACGTGAAATTGTCGCAAGAAACGGAACATAATAGGATTAACTGCATCAAATGACACTACCTCGATTGGTCCCTCGAGAACTAATAGGAATACGAGAGAGAAACCATGTAAATTAACGGTACAAATGGCATCAATTGGCATCAGCTAACACCACCTTGATTAGCCGCATGATGATAGTAAGAATGCGAAGGGGAAACCGTTTAAAGTAGAGGAACAAAATATCATCAACTGCATCAAGTAACACTACCTTGATTCGCAATTTGACAACTAATAGGAATGTAAACAAGAAACCATCCATTGTACTGGAGCAAAGTATCATTACTGCATCAAATTACGGTACCTTGATTAGGCCCTGGAGAATTCATAGGAATTTGTGCTTAAAACTATTTACGTAAACGGAACAAACTTGCTTAAATAACTTAAATTCCACTGTACGTTGGTTGGCCACTTAATTACTAAATGGATCTGAATGTGAAACCATAAAAATAGGCGCAAGAAAATAACATAAACGGTATCAAATAACGGTACCTTGATTAGTAACTTGATGAGTCATTGGATTATGAACGTAAACACGAGCGTTACATCAAGTCTCTGTAACTCTACTAACGAAAGAAACTATGCTTACCAGCATCAAATAACAGTACCTTGGTTAACCACTCGAGAACTAATAGGTATATACATTTGAAACCAACTGCAAGGGTGTTCATAAAGGTTTTAACAATTTAAACGCTCTATAAACATCGTATGGTATTTTTTCATCATGAATAATAATGATGAAACAAATTGAAAAACAGGGACTTTACATAGCTTTATGCATCAAATTATGAAAAAAAAACCTCTGTTGAAAATGGGACCAGGATGAGGTCCTGTTCCCATGAGCTCAGATAAAATAATAATAATGATCAGATGTGAACACTTCGAAAAAGCTTACGACTGAAGGCAAGTCGGACTTTATCATCGGTCATTTCTGTTTCTTCAGGTATGCATTTGCTGTTGGCCTGCGCTCGTGGACTATGGGACTATGGGTTCCATATCTCCACAAAACCAGTAGTCTCGAGGTACTGGTGCAGTGATAATCTATTACTGTACAATGATTCGACGAAACAAGGGGGTGGAAGGTAATGTTACCGATGATGTGGTTCGACGACAGCGTAGCAGTAACTCCGAGAAGAGCATCAACCTCATCAAGAGGCAATAGTGCGTGCTGTTAGGTCAGAGGATTCTACTCTCAACAGGAGGGTGCTCCTGTTCACTGCTCCAATGAGTGTAGGACAAACATGCGGTGCGAGTAGTCAGCAGCAAAACGAATAATCGTTAGTCCGCTCATTGCCTCAATATGTGAGGAAGCTGCTAAGCAAAGTCGCGACAGGAATGAGTCCCGCTCATTGCCTCAATATGTGAGGAAGCTGCTAAGCAAAGTCGCGACAGGAATGAGTCCCGCTCATTGCCTCAATATGTGAGGAAGCTGCTAAGCAAAGTCGCGACAGGAATGAGTCCCGCTCATTGCCTCAATATGTGAGGAAGCTGCTAAGCAAAGTCGCGACAGGAATGAGTCCCGCTCATTGCCTCAATATGTGAGGAAGCTGCTAAGCAAAGTCGCGACAGGAATGAGTCCCGCTCATTGCCTCAATATGTGAGGAAGCTGCTAAGCAAAGTCGCGACAGGAATGAGTCCCGCTCATTGCCTCAATATGTGAGGAAGCTGCTAAGCAAAGTCGCGACAGGAATGAGTCCCGCTCATTGCCTCAATATGTGAGGAAGCTGCTAAGCAAAGTCGCGACAGGAATGAGTCCCGCTCATTGCCTCAATATGTGAGGAAGCTGCTAAGCAAAGTCGCGACAGGAATGAGTCCCGCTCATTGCCTCAATATGTGAGGAAGCTGCTAAGCAAAGTCGCGACAGGAATGAGTAAGAAGAATGTGAGTCGTGTTGTTGCAAGCGTCATCCGAAGGGTTCAGACCTGAGCTCATTACATTGGGTCCCATTTAAACTTATTTTTTTTTGTCATTTGATGCATTAAAACATGTAAAGGCCACTCGTTTTCAATCTATTCCATTGATGCAAAGCCTAAATTGTCATATGATGCGGATTTTATAAAACATTTTAAGTGTTAAAAATTATATAAAATTTCCTGTATGCATTAGTCAATGCAAATCCTGATTTCGCTAGTGACCATCGGTTGTTACTCAACCCTCTAAAGGAAACGCTTAACTCTTCAACCTGCCCAATATTTATCTGCTTTCGAGAGGGTGTCATTTACTCGTTAAAGGCAACACCCATTCATAACTTTGTGCTCCAATTACACTAAGTAAACCTTATGGGATGCCGCACACCAATTCTGCCAGCAGGCCTCTGAATGCAGCCAGGGAATTTTGACTTCACCACGTAAGTCGAATCAATCAATTTTCATGTCTGAAGCCTCACAGATTATGTCACTGATCAGCGCAGAATCACAATACGCAAAACTTGGCTGAATGGATACTAATAATAAGCTATGTTCAAAATAAACTCGACCCCACAACACCCACTCTAAGGTTGGCACAAACTGATTGCGACGAGCATGCTTCAAGCCTTTTGCGTACACATATGAATTAATGAGACCAATACGACCTGCTCTCCCAGCGGAGCGCCTGCTTCTAAATGCTCCTATTAAAACAGGTCAATTCTCTTGTTGATGGCAGTACTCAGTTTTTTCATAATATCCGAGTTTTATTTTTGTATGTATGTATAGACATACAGCCGTATCTCCCTGGTTAGGAGGGTGGCTAAGTTAGGCTGACACAGAAGGGAGAGGAGCCCAATCTCCCCGCCACAAGACCGCCGTGTCCATGCCGTGTCCATGCACCTGGGGCTGACACTGCAGTCGGATACGCTAACCACTCGGCCACGGTGAGTGGTTAGCACAGTCGGATGTGTTGATTCCAACATATATTTTCAATAATTTAATTTACAATACAATCGTTACGATGCTGACCAATATAAGTGCATCGATGCTGACCAATATAAGTGCATCGATGCTGACCAATATAAGTGCATCGATTCTGACCAATATAAGTGCATCGATGCTGACCAATATAAATGCATCGTGCAGCTCGTGCCAATCCGCTTCACCTCATTTAATAGGTCAATATTGGGAGGCGCCACATGACGTGACAAAACAGAATGATATCTTATTTGCTTATGGGCAAGACAATAAAGTTATGTTGAAATTCAGCTTGCGCGGCTTCAAGACCAATCCCCCTCAATCTTTGACATCAGGCGTTAGTTGGCCTTCAGCGATGGCGACATAAAAAGTGAGCAGCAAACGATCAGCAATCTGGTGCCAACCACTTCCTCCTATAAAAAGGGGAGATCCGGTGACGTCTTGATTAGTATCAACTTTAGACTATCCACAACTCAAATGAGAAGAAGCGATTCAGAATAATCCAGCACAACTCAAAACGGAAATCCCACCCAGCAGTATATACAGGGTGTCCCTTACAAATGTCCCCTATTTTTGTATCTATCATATATCCAGTTTTAGCCTCTTTATTTCATATCATAAAAAAATTGTATACAGGAACCACTCACAATATAAGAAGTCACTGTAGTCTCTAAATACCATGCTATTGGATAGAAAGAGTGAAACATTATGAATTAACTCGCTGATAAGAAACAGAATGAACATCTGTTTGTGTCAAGATAATGCCGAGGACACCTCCGTGTCCATGCCGAGGCTCGAACTCGCGACATGCAGCACCAGAGGCTGGCACTGCAGTCGGATACGCTAACCACTCGGCCACGGCGGGAACGGCTATTTTGTATATATCTATGTACATATATATAATATATATAT
>SDVV010034243.1:0-11198 GCA_016164225.1 Gammarus roeselii
ATTGTTTCATCGATTCATTTTCAAACGGCAGTTTATCTGTCCGCTCTATTAGGTTTATAGTCCACTATATTGACGGATATCTCACCAATACAGATGACTGAACAACGATTAACTCTTTCTTAAAACTTCACGTCCAGCGAAGCTTTAATTTCAAATATTTGGTTATTTGAAATGCACATCATTCTGATTTGTGACCCCAACTCCAACACGCACTCTTATGCAGTCACTTGAGAAGTAAATTGCGTATTATTTCGAATTTTCATGTTCACCGATTTATTTTTTGTCCATCTTCCTAAACAAATACTTTTTATTGAGGTATACGCCCATCTTTTTATCACATGTTGTCTCGGTAACCTGTGTAAATTGTAAATGTATACAGTATATAAAAAGGTAGGTAGTATTTATGTTGTCGTCGATGGAGCTCGCTTATCAATGCCCTTATGAAGTTTTAAACTATCCAGGGATAGGTTATGGAACTGGAGGTAACGGGCGAAAGCTGATCTTGACTGAAACATCCTTGCGCAATTTGGGAATGGAGGGAGAAAGTGACTGCTCGAGAGACTATCAAGCAGGATTTTTAGTCCAAGGTTTGATACGAGAACTGAAAGTCATGGGAAAATTGACGCTATAGTGATGTGCTTGCTATAGTGATGTGCTGCATATTAAACGCACAAATGACAACACAAGTCCATGTTTTTGTTGTCCATGATTTGTCCGTTGTACTTCAGGACATACGGCGAGCTACCCGTTATATTATATCATTTTTCAATGCCCTGATCAGAACAATCATTGGGACAATAAGCACGTTCCTTTCGGTTGGAACAGGTAATAGTAGTTTCCTTATCTTTGCAAGATACATCGCCTTCTTCGAATCCAAATGCGTTGTAGTGCTCTTCCTAACTACCTACCTATTTCTGTGTGATCATACCGTCACCCAGCGCCTTACTCCGAGTTCCAAAGCACACGTGTGCTGATGCTTCTTAACAACCTACCTATTTTTGTGTGATCATACGGCACCCAGCGCCTTCCTAAGTATCGAAGCACACCACGTGTGCCTACGCTTCCTAACTACCTATCTATTTATAGTGTGATGATACCATCATCCCCCGCCCTACTCCGAGTCCGGAACCATAGGTACAGCGACCCTACTTAACTACTCGGCAGTCGCATCCCAGCCGCTGGTCGCTCTTGCATGTTAACTAACTAGATTCTTAATCTCGCCTGCCTCTGCTGGACTACTTTCACTGGCTACCCTCCACCGTCCCCACGCTCTGGCTCTCAAAGCGACGCATTCCTTCCCAGAGAGAGAAGAGTGGGCAAAAGGCAGGGTGCCACAGGATGCTGATGTTGAGTTCGTATGTGAGATATTAGACTTGAACACACGCTCCGAAGAGCTTGACGAAATTTGTGTAATCTAATGGGCGGGTTGATGAGGATTCAAGCGCAAGAACAGGAAGGATGGTTAACACGTATGAATTGAAGCATGCGGAAATGGAAGTCGTACACAAGGAAAGTTTAATGAACAAGGTATTGGTACTTATCCGTAATGAATTGAGATATTGTATGTCTTTTTCTCGAGAGGGCAATAATAGTCTCATTTATTGTAACAGTGAGCTTGATTTGCATTGAAAAACTAAATGTTAGGTTTCAAACTAACATGAACTTCAAATTCAACCACGCTACGGAAGAGCTCACACTAAAGCTGACGTCAGAACTTTGGTGGAGATGGACCTCTTTACTCTAATGAAATCTTGGAGTTATATTACTGTCGATCTAGCGAAAACGCGCAAAAATGCAACGATCACATATGCAAATACTGAATTTACCTTTTCACGTGCTTCATCGTGAATGTTTCCAAAGATGCGTTGATCATGACTTTGATTCTATTATTATATATTGGAATGATATATTGATAATACTGGAACACATGCCTCTATCGAAATGAAGGATTTATGTTTTATAAATACACTACGAAAATGTGTAAGTGGCGTCAAAACATCGTGAAACTTTTCACCCTTTCCACATATGAAGTGCACTGTCCGCGGTAGTTTCTTTGATGCGTTGTTTAGCTGGATGAGACGTTATTACCTCCTCCGCGGAGTGATTACGCACCGGCACATTTCTTGCGAGTTTTGTAACTGTCAATCTACAGGCTGTCGCCCAACTGGAATTACTCAATCATTAATATGACTAGTATATGCAGACCAGTCGTCGACGTGACTTGTGAAATAATTTTTTCTTCTCTAGGTTAGCGTGCTTTCTATGAAACAAGATTTAAAATCCTCTCAGTGATAACTGAATAACTGAATCTCGAATCAACCTAATGATCAATTAATACAAAGTACTCAATCACATGTGCAGAAGCACGGATATTAAGTTCGTTCGAATAATATTTTTTCATTGTTCGTTTTGAAATTGTTATGAACCCTTGGTACTCGGCTTCCAATCTCTTGGATAAAGAAGAGCAAGGAAGCCAGGAGAAAGTGTTGGGCAACGTCTGGTCGGTCTCCTTAGACTGGGCAGGACTCTCCATCACTTCTCGGTGTTGGAGCCAATTGTTCAGGACCCACTCACATTTCTTCGATCATAACATCTTGCACTATGACTATAGTATCTTTCAGATCTCAGTATTGACCGGAGTGTGTAGATAAAATTTTATCCGTTATTTAAATTATGTAACAGTATAATAAACGTGAAATTTCGCTACTGACAATTTTCTTATAAATTTTCTTGATTTTTTTATGACATACTCGGCGTATTAGAAATCATATGAACTTCCAATAAAAATTGAACATATCTATACATTTTGTATCAAAAAATGCTGCTTGGTCACCCATGATATGGACGTCTCTTCTGTCAATTTCAGATCATCGTAGAAAAATTTCTCCATGCAAAGATCACTATTCCTTTTTCTCCTTCATGCTTTTCTCTTTTTTTCTCTAGTCAGTTCCTCCGGAATGATAGCCTATGTACAAGACCGCTGCCAAAACAATAACCGGGTTGATATATAACATATTAATTCGCTACCTATTCAGAAAAGCTGGTTTTTGTTGGCTCGTCTGATAATGAGCGACGAGGAAATTTCGACCAATACTGGAAGTGAAAGAAGCGAGAACCATTTACAAATTTAATTTCGTTGCTCGATATCTTTCAGTACTTTTTCGTTATTATTAAGTCTATTATGAAGTATGAGAGTAATCAAATCAATCGTGATAACTAATCAGAATGGATATTGTAGGAGACAACGATATATCAACAATTCTCAACGCAACTAGCTTTCATCAGCAAAAAATATAACAATAGCTCATGGAACAAGTACTCATTTACGGCAACGATAACAACAACATCCACCAAGCGTAACAAAAACAAATACATAGTAAAAAGACAAATGTGTACAAGCACCAATAGAAGCTTCATTGACGAAAACACCTTCTCTGCTCCTCACGGAAAAGAAAGGGAAGGTACTCGTCTCCTTCTAATAGCCTTCGATGATCTTCTCTTAATATTCGGCAGAGGAACTCCGGTTGCCTAAACAATGTGCGAACACATGTTCTTGGCTCATCAGTAAACCATTCTCTACCCTTCGGCAACGTGCCAGAACTGCAACCAATTCGTCTGAATGGATTTTAATCAATCCGTTAGTGGCTGTTGAAGGAGCTGGGTACCTGCTAGGGAACGAGAGGCACTTTCTTTTCCAGCCAGGCGACCATAATAGGTGCCCGCATCATCCGCGTCCGCTAGAGGGTAGGTAGGTAGGTAGGTATAGTCCTGGTACCGGTTTCGCTTTCCAGAGGCCTACTGCCAAGGATCTTCCATCCACTGCGCCTGATCTTGATGTATTCCTGGGGTGTCGAGAGTCCCACAGGCTCTGTTTCTTTACCTCAATTAACAGATACCTGATAGACAGCTGGCTAGCTTGTTTGCGGTAGGCAAATGCACTGATAGGCGAAGAAAACTTTAATTGAGAACTGTTTATTTCTGAATGGTATGAACTACTCGAATCTATATCATTGTTAAAATGTGAATTAACATTTAGAAAATTTGTTATGTTCAATGAAGATTTTTAGGACACACATTTATCATTTTGAATGGAATATCCACATATGAGTATATTTCCCCTGTTTATGTGTCTGGTCTTCATTCTTATTATAGTAAATTTTTAAACCTTATTGTGGTTGAAGAGTTTCCAATTCGATGAAGATACATCAGTGACTCTTGAGTCAAAATTTGATTGCGGCAAAACTGATTATGCTTCCAAGCACATTATTTCATGTTAATATTTCACGTTGAAGACGTCGTATGCAGTTTACACGATTTTTTTTTGTACGGAAAAGTGTATTCTTTCAGTTCGACTGTTTTTATTTTATTTTTGCCAGACAAAATATCACGCTATGCAATATTCTGAACTAAAACATACACTACCTAGGGGATTTACCTGCGTCCATCTCCTGCGACATAATATTTATAATGATGCTCCTTAGTATTGTTGATTACCTGGTTATATAAATTTTCTTTCCCTACAATTATTTCCGTTATTGTTACAAGTATATTGTTACAAAGTAATGACATTTTAAACACCGGGCAATCTTAAAATCTAGATACGAGCAGACTTTTTGTGCCACGTCAGACAAACGGAAACACACCACTCGCTGAGTAAAGGAGTCGAACGTGCCAAGTTACCACCTCCCATATCAAAGAGCGACCACACTTTTGCTCTATCATTGATGTAATCAGACTTCCTTACGTAAATGTGACACTAAATCAGGTTTCTTCCATGGTGCACCGGAAGAGCCTCGTGCTGGAGCACCCTTCAGGTGGCCTGGAGGTTCATTGTGTCACCGTAACAATGTGAACCGTCGTCATGTTATCTAAGCTTCTCATGCTAGGACTAAGCTCCAATTATCCGTTGCTGGCCCAGTTGCGACGAAACTTACCTAACACGTTAATTGCTATCAAGGAAGTTCCTGAAAAATTCGAAATATTTTGACTTACGTTCACCATATGGCGGCGGCGATTATAGTTTTACTACGCAATATTTTTTTTCCTTCATAAATGAAATGTTCCGCGTTCGCTACTCTTTGCAAGACGCTTCTGGCCATTATGCACAATCATGCAGATGGTACACTGTACAGGCGTGCGCGTGTAGCTGCTTCCATGTGCACCAACTTTCACTGCCCACGCCAGGATGAACAGGTTAGAATTATGGTTGACAAGGATGAGCTAACAAAGTGTGTTCTTATAAATTTAACACGCTTCTGCGACTTGCTGTGACTAGTTTCTCTTCGCGTTGGAGATCATGAAATAAATTTTCAATAGGATATTGAACTTAGGGAGATAACAAGAATCTTCATAAATGAGCATGCTTCACAACTCTTTAACACATCCTAACATTTACTCGAAAATTTAGACATGTAAAGCGGAACGATGTGCGCTGAACTGACATCGAAGCGGTCGATTTGTGAATGTTTTGATGTAAATCGTTCTTTTTCTTCAAAAATGTATATTCGGAAACATTTAGTGTTTCAGAAGGACCAAAAATTCAAATGACAAACTTTTTTTGCAGCTTGCTGAATAAAATATCGGTAATGCAACGGATATCAAGCCTTTAACGGTATTATTTACGAAAACGTAAGATGTTTACATACAAATTAACGGTACAAACCATTCATGAAACTTTCACTGATTATAACAGATATGAAAAATCCGCACTATTTTTCTAGTTTACATAAAAGGAAGACTTACTTTGGTGCATTTACACCTCGAATAATCTTGCCACGATAGAATGAAAAATGCAACTCAAACATTTTTCCCACCGAATGTACAAATGAAATTACATTTCGAAGTAACGAGTTATCCGATAAAGACGGTATGTTTGAGCTCAGATAAATCGAATCGCCAAATCGATTACAATATCTTTGATATGAATGCAAAATCTTAGAAAAAAACGATTTCATTGTTTCACATTAAATGTTGCTTAAAAGACGCGAAATTGCCTTAAACATTCCTTAAACATCAATCGAACAGCAAGGGTGTACAGCAGGCTCGCGGCTTTTAAAACACCCAGAGCCGACCGATGTACAATCGTCCTGTCATTAAAAGGCAATTCCAGTCACTGCTGGGCCAGATCAATTGCAGGGCTCTGGTCACGACACGTCGAGACGAGTTCAGCACACGCTTCTTCGCTGAAAGTGGCCCTGCAGTGGTTAACTGACATAATAAGAGCTTTCGTTCCCACGAGCTTTACTATAGCGTCAAATGTTTGGTTTCAATAATTTCAATTCTGATTTGATGTTTCGATCATTTTTATCAGTTTATACATAGTTAAACGTACACTGGAAAAATGAATAAGTCAATTTATGAAGAAAAGCAAATGTATACTGGTCATTTACTTAACTCTGTAGATTCCCTTGCGAATAATTAACTATTATTGATGAAAGTATTAATTGCTTCACTTTAATGTCAAGTTCGATTTTTATATTAGTCGAGGTACGAGCTTAACACGATAATTATTTTAAACGTGAGGAAATCTATAACCGTTTCATTCAGTGTGTGAGATGAGAGAATTGTCGCATTGATGCGGAAGATCGCGGCCTCTAATTAAATCATTTCGATCACGAAGGGTGGCATGCAGTCAGGAGCGTTGAATTCTCCACGTGTGAGCTCACGAGATAATTACACGGAATCTCCTCCATCAACTCGTTTATGAGTAGAAAAATCCCTTTCTTTTTGTAAATATTGTGTTCATAATTTATCGATTCATCTGGGATGTACCTATATTCTTTGAGATGAAATCTCTATGTGAATTATATTTCCTTGTAGATACTTACTTTCATCCAAGAAATTATCTTTCCAAAGAGCATGACTGATTTCACGTACCTTGCACATGGCGGCTGGTTGAATCACAACTCGTCTCGAATATTCACTTTGTTTCGTTTGTTCAAGTTCATTCACAAGATTCTTCTCTAGTCACTGTCCTACACTCAGTCACAAGTTTCGTTTCTTTTCTCTTCGTTGCCTCTAATCCATCGATTTGTCGAACATAGCGTCACAATTTTATATCCAGGAACTGTCACTGTGAAATAATTTCCCTGCAAAAGAAGAATAATTGAAAAACTCATCAAGAAAATTTGAACTTCGTGTCAAGGACGAACGCACACACCACTTTCCATTTCGTAGAAAAGGCGCGAGCGAGGTTCGAACTCTTAAGGCATCCTTCTCATCCCAAATCAACGTAAGGTTGAGTTGGAACTTAGGACACACTGGCAGCAGACTGATTGTCTCATCCAGCACCACTTGAACAATTGTCAAGATAATTTTGTTTCGTCGTCCGTCCTTCGCGGACTCTGGTTGCGGAATGAGGGTTGCCTGCTGCTCACTGACACACGCTGCTCGTGTGCCGCCGACGGGACTGATACAAACGCGCGGCCCACACTCTCTCGATCTTATATACCTCGGCCGCCGTAAGCGGTCGGGGTTGCCTCCTCCATCCTGCTCCTTTGGTTTACCCTTCCTTGCTGGTTGGTTGGTTCGTTGGTTCGTCGGAAGGATCGTCGTCCGGAGCTGTTTGATGTACCACCGGTTGGTTGACTGGCCAGTGAGGCTTGGGAGGCAGCTTCCTTGCCAGGATGCTATCCTCAGACCAACTGGAGGGTTGTGCCCGAAAAAGTAATGCTATCGCACTTAGTCGGGTATTTAGCATAAGTTTTATTCAGTTGGTTCAAAACTGGCAATGCTGCATAAAATCGTAATAACTTGTATTGCTGCTACTGCATTGTATTTTTCTTGTCATGATATGTAAATGCATATTTGAATAAACGTATATAAATAATATTTTTGCGTTTATCATACTATTATTATTTTGTCGAAGAACTAACAGGTAATTTTACTAAATAATTATGTATACAATTCAACTCTTTAACTGTACTGTATCATTTCATTTTTATTCAATTTACATTGCACTCTGTTAGGCTGCATGCATCAATGTACAGAAACCTTTTTCTCAAGATAGATGAACAACAATTTATTATATACAATATTTTGCTATTCCTGCAAATAAACATAACATACCAAAAATTTTTTAAGAAACTGCTTTCCATGTGCAGGCACCATGTAGGCAGATTTAGGCTCTATGCCAGCTTTATGCCGGCACACACTGTGCCCTCACCATATAGGCCTATACAGGCTCAATGCAGGCTTTGTACCGGCACAGTGCCGGCACTTTACCGGCACCATGCAGGCATAAACAGGGTTGATGCCGAGGACCTGTGCCTGCCCCATGTGGACACATACACACATTTGCACTAATATGAAGGTTCGTTCATCATCTATTTCAATGTACCTTTGATCTGGGATTTTCCATTAAAACTAAGTTCCTTGCTTTTTGTAACAAGATATTTAATGTGGATCAGTTTCACGGCATATTAGGTTGAAAAGATCTAATTATCCTAACCTAACCTATTCCAACCAAGAATTATGTATTATCGATCGGCTTTTCGAGCTGACGTATGATATTCACTCAGTGATTTGTGCTCTATACATATCCACTCGGCTCTACATTTTGATCAATCATTAACAGTTTGAATAAAGTCTTCAAATTTGGATTTAGCATATTTTCGTTCATTTTCCATAAGTGAATTATGTAATTTGTTTTAATGTTATCGGTCTTTTTTTTGTGTGTGATTTATGTTAGAGCTTTGTTCGATCCCTTCCATGTATTGCTTTTAAAGTCGGTATCTGTCATAGGCAGGCTGTATGATTCCAAATTTTTAGTCGGTGGTCGGTGGTATTATAAGGTTGTACTTTTGTTATTGCTTCCACTGTTCAACCTAACCAAGAATTCACATTCAACCTAGCCTACCCTAACCTATCTTAACCATGTTTATGTAAGTTATTCCGTCATTGATTTATATTTTATATGTATGATTCTCTCCACCTGCATCTTTATATCACTTACACCCAGTTATTTTTTGAATTATTTGGCATAGATCAACCTTGTTGTGCGTTGATCATTTAAATGTTATAAGTAATTCATAGTCGTCACTAGTTTCATACAAACAGATACATGGTCTCACACTATGTTTTCTTATTTTACTTCAATATCTCCTGTCACTACATCCGTTGATGCCTTCCACCTACAATAGACATTTTCTCTCCCATAATTTTCATATTATTGACGGAGGCTACGTCTGAGATGACGCCACACATTACTTGTGGATTTATGTTTATTCAATTTTTATTTCTTTTTTACACAGATAACAGACTCCCATTACCCCATCTCTTTCGAACAAACGGTGTCTCAAGCTATACTCTTTCCTTCCTCAATAGAACCACAAACTCGACTTGGCAAGATCTAATCGGACTCTGATTTTCCCCTTTCTATCTGTATCACATCTAGAACATTTACCCCAAGATAGTTTTATGTTAATGTTCATTTTGTGGTGATCGCCATTTTTGAGCCTCTTGTATTGTAATTTCCGTGTAATGTGATTTCAAGTCTACACTGTTCTGATTGTGTGAAAGGGGGCGTGGTATTTTAAGTCGAGGCCACGACGTCATACCAATAAGATCAAAGTATTGTGGGTGCCTTGTGTGTGATTGGGTAATTCAATGTCGGGCTATGAACCAGAGAGGCGACAACGAACTCGGGGAGGCACTGCGTAGGGAGTAGAGGGGACTTCAAGACCGACACTGAGGCGGTGCGGTCACGCGGCCGCTCGGGCCCTCGGCCAGGGCCCGGTGCGGCCAGGGCAGTCGCAGTACCCGGTCACCTGTATAAATTCGCGGCAGCATCATCTTCAAGAGGCTTCGTGACTTGAGCCGTGGGGGGTAGAAAGATCCTACACATCCAGCGTCAGGGCGCAACGGGAGGGGAGCTGCAACCATAACGTATTCATCCGCAGCAAGTGCAGTACGCCTGTTACCGATATTAATCTGCGAGGGCATCATCGTTAAGGGTAGACGTGATGCCAGCGGTGGGGGCATAGACCCTACGCATCCAGCACCGTGGTTCAACGGGGGGGGGAGGGGGGCTGCAATGATGACGCGCACATCCGCTGCAAATATCACATAAAATTGTAAATTGGCTCCAGATTAATCCCCTCTTTATGCTAACTGCTAATCAATAGTCTCGCATCGATCAAGAAAACTGACGGCCCGCCAAGCATACCAAACATTTTCTGGATGTAGGACAAACATCCCAATACTACAATCATAATTGCAAGCTAAGAACAGATGGTAACCAGACCGGGTAGATTTATTCATATGTACCCGTAACATAGATAATAAAATATTTATTATATGCCCCATAGTAAGACCCATAGTAGGAGCAGCTAAATCGTTAGATAACAACCGAGCGAGGTGTAATTCCTATATACAATTTAACTTGCATTCTGTAAATAATCAAGATGTGAAATAACAACACAATGAAACAAGAAAACACAATTATACGTTATACGTACCGAGCTAGCTATCTCTGTTTACCCTTTCTATGTATCATCACTTAATTGCGCTATGTAATGCCCCTATACTTCTGGTGGAACCGCACAAATTAACTTACTCAAATACATCGCTTGTTAATTTGTCCAATTTGAGCTATGAACTAATAATACCCAGTCGGAAACATTACAGCTCAAAGTTAGGATATCGAAAAAGAGCAAGTGGCCACGCATACCCAAAACAACAATCCGTAGGAAAGAAACATATATAAAAACTATAAACAATAAAACATTTAAAAGGAAAATGATCAGAATACAACATAATTCCAAACGAAACTACCGCATAAAAATAGGCGATCTATCGTTGCTTGACGAGGTGTCACCCTCGAGCAACTAATAGCGCGTGTCATCGATAAATTGAGACCGACAAACGCCTCTGACGCCTCCGATCACGATAAGACCAGAGCCTCCGACGCCTCCGATCAAGAGCAGAGGGACAGCTGGAGACTTAACTTACGTCTTGTACAGTTCCCGACGCCCACCGTTGTATTCATAGATATGTTTTTGTATAAATGGTAAACCCGTGTAATTCCCTAATAAATATGTGTTATGAATCTATTATCAATAAAATATAACTTATAAATGTAGGTTTGCAATATTCTATTCTAACTAGAGTGCCTAGCAATGAATTGCAGTTATACGATATGGCTTGCAATGGATTGCAATACAACGCCTACTGTCTTGCAATTGAAATTGCACTCGGTT
>SDVV010034244.1:0-11197 GCA_016164225.1 Gammarus roeselii
CAATCTAACGACAAACTTGTTAACCTCCGTAACAGACCCCTTCAGTCTACACATCAACACACTGTTCTAGGTTCCAATACCGCAAACTCATGACAAACTCGTAATCCTCTACAATGGAAGCCTTCTAGACAAGCTGTTGAAACTATCCTGGAATATTATTATAACCTTTGATATAGAACAGAATAGTCTATGAAATATGGAATAAAAATAATAATGTATTCCAGGCAATGGCTATGTGGCTTCCGGTACGTTTAGAATGATAGCAGAGCGTTTGATCCAACCCTTCCAATATGTTGCCCCCTTTTTTTTTCACCAGGTACTGCCACTCGCTATTGGGATCTGAATGTAATTTATAGAGTATTGAAACATTTTCCGAGAAGCTCGATCCAATAATTTGAAGATCACATGAAAAGTAGTGCAAGGAAAGGGTCGTTTGGAAAAAATTGTTATACATATGCACCTGAAACAGAAACTATTTGTCCTGGAGAGATGATAATGGTGCAATATTATGGAGAAAAATACATTGTTAATGATTTTTTTAAACAGAAAAACCAAATATACCTGCTTAGAGCGCAACTATGAAAAAAAATAGAACACTCTCACTTAGTCTCCAACTCTCGTCGCACCACACCGTAAACCAAGCTTCAAATAATGGAAAAAAATCTGTAACAAGGAACTTTTAAAGAATTTCCAGTTAAATTTCACGGAGACCTATTTGTGGCATTGCTGCTGTATTTTCTTATGGACCAACGATTTTCGATGAGCGCCAGAAATCATGTGGTTGTAGATCATCAGACTCCCAAACATTAACCTGGAAATAGTATAAGCTTGCATTAAACCTAATAAAATAGGTTTAAGATTTCATAACATTTTAAAAATTCTAGGAATAAGTAATTATTGGGAGAAGTATATATCCTGCGATATGTATAGGTAACGGGAAATGTGATACTAGCTTATATACTATTAAAGTCGTTTGAATGAGTTAAAGGTGGTGCAAGGTTGTGATTATGACAAGATACATTCATCATATTGTTTTGAACAATGTAACAATATTAAGCAAACAGGGTACTTCTCAAACGAGCATGAATAATGATTGTAAAATTACAATCAAGAGAAGGTATGAGAACATTGTTACGCTATGTAGGAGGAAAGTTAAGTACAATAAAGTTGAGTGTAGTTCACGACCCACCCTGCAAAGGAGAAGCACCCAAAATTTGTAGACACAAACCTCAAATGCAATATTACACGCATCTAGATAAGAAAGTATTTATTACGTAAATTTTATGATGTAGCAGTATAACAAAAGTAAATATTACGACTAAATCAAAGGGACCTATATTTAACACACGAGTATCACACCAGACTACCTCGCTGTTCTAACCAGGGCTCACCTCCTCCCGTGAACAGAATGTGCTGTGTGATGTCCCAATCTCCTCACTACCCGAATGACCTGAAATCTCAAAAAAAGGAGGCGTGCCTTAGCTGAAATTGAGGCACTAACTCTTCAATGAGGGGACGACTCTACAATTTACTAAAGTTGAAAGGGGCGTGTCTTCTTTAGCTGGTTGTGCCTCATTGGCATACAAGTAAATTCAGCCGTTACCTAGTTGATTGAGTCCTCCCTAAATCCGTTACAACTGAAAGGCTACCATGGGCTATGAGAGTAAAACCTGGCCCCTCTTCGTTATCGAATCCCGGCCTTAATTGCTGGTTTGCTTACCTTTGACATACAGGCGCATATGACATACACTTGCCAGCGTCTCTCAATCAAGTAATCTAATCTGTGGGCAAACTATCGGTTGCTAAAAGAAGCACTTTTGGAGATGATGGAAAATGCGCAAAGAAAAGGTTTCGCACCGTGTAACCTACGCTAGGGTTGACAGACCTACACTGTTTCTCACGCAGTGAGAAAGACTCAAGCTTTACAGGAATGTCTGAATTAACATTGAGACATTAAATATCTGCTAGCTGAGGTTGATGATCATAACATATTTATAAATAATACGATACGGATAGTTGATAGGATAGGTAGAGGTATTGGTAATGGAATAAGTATAGGTGTTAGGTAAGTAAACGTATTGGAATTTGCATAGGTAAGGTGATGAATATAGTCAATGGAATGAATATTTATATATTGAGACAACACAAGCCCCGTAATAGAGGCAGCACGGAGCAAACTTAATAGTTATCAACAATCTCCCAAACAAGACAGACTCGCTGAAAATAGATTAAAAACTCATTTCTGGAACTCGATTACGTAAACGATGTCCGCGCATTAGGCGACAAACCTGGAGTGCCGGTCTTCTAGGAGAATAACCACAAGACGAAAATGTTCCGAAATTTCCTTTTCTTGCTGCTGCTTTCTTCGTCGTTCCTCCAACGCCGACGTAGAGGTGCGAGGCGCTTGGTAATTGGACATCTCAACCGAAACATGCATTTTAATGTAAATAAGTACATTTTTCAACCTTCATAAACGAAAGTATAAGTCCACACTGTTGATGGCCACACTGTTGATGGCCACACTGTTGATGGCCACACTGTTGATGACCACACTGGTTGAAGGCCACACTGGTTGAAGGTCACATTGGTTGAAGGTCAAACTGGTTGAAAGCCACACTGGTAGAAAGCCACAGTGGTAGAAGGCCACACAGGTAGGAGACCACGCTGCACTGGTAGAAGGCCACACTGGTAAAAGGCCACACTGGTAGAAGGCCACACTGGTAGAAGGCCACACTGGTAGAAGGCAACACTGGTAGAAGGCCACACTAGTAGAAGGCCACACTGGTAGAAGGCCACAATAATGGAAGGTCACAATGGTAAAAGACTATCCTAGTAGAAGGCCATAATGGTGCCCGACCACGGAAGTATGTGGCCACGGAGATATGAGGCCGCGCAGATATGATGCTACTCTAGTACTAGGCCACGCAGGTATGAGGTCACCGTAGACCCAAAAATTACCCATTTCTTTTTAATGAGAATTGGAGATTCTTAAGCCTTTCTACAACTGCTAAGTAGCCGAATTTTCACGCTCCAACCTCCTCTAACTAATTGGATGCCCGGGTCGACACTAGAAATGCTTTCGACGAAACTAGTCTGCATGGTATTTATTGAGCATAGGGCGAAGAGTTGGTCACAGAATACGGACATAAATGATTAAATATTACATAGCTGCAAAAATGTTTAAAAAAAAATGTTTATCGAAGAAAATATATTTATGCAGTTCACTAAATGAAACAATATGGGCACTTCAAATCGTCATTCGTATGTAAGTAGGTATGAACGTCCACAACAAATAACACTACTTATAACAACACCAACGCATAAAGACAATGATTTACACCCGAACCGGCCGACAGTTTCTAGGAGTTTTGTTTTGAGTTAGTCATTGCATTTGAAACCGTTCGCGCGATGACAGCACCAGCTGCCCTATTAAATTTAGGCTTCTTTGATTAGGCAGTTTCCTGGTCAATATTCTGGAGGGTGCCTAAAACCTTCAGCGTCTTGGGGTAGTGCATTGTTTTTTCTTGCACTAAGTCACCCGCAACTGATCCAACTACTTTTTGATCGCGGGTGTCAACAAGTCGTTAATGCTAAGCTTCGCCACGTCAACTAGTCCCAGAGAGCGGGTGTCAAAAGGCGTTCGATTGTCTCGAGTCAACTAATGATGAAGCGTGTGTGGCAAGTCGCTTGCGAGTCAGTCGCTATCCGCCTCGCCAACTAGTCTTTGTGACCCTTCTTCGTGTTCACTCTTCCATACTTGCGAGTGTTAACGAGTCGTTCGAGCGCCACCCTCCGCCGCGTCAACTAGTTTCCAACAGTGGGTGCCAACAAATCGTTTGCGAGTCTCCCACCGCCGCGCATACTAGTCACTGAGAGTGTGTATTAACAAATCATGCACGTCGCCCTCCGACGCGCCAATTAGTCTCTCAGAGCGTGTATCAATAAGTCGTTAGTGAATCAACATCTTCCGGGCCAATTATTTCCAAAGAGCGGGTGTCAACAAGTCGTTAGTGCGTCACCAGCCACGGCATCAACTGGACTCTGAGAGCAGATGTCAACAAGTCCATATCACTCTCCATCATGCCAATTAATCCTTGAGAGCGGGCGTCAACATCTCTCTCAAGCATCACCTATCGCCGCGCCAAGTATTCCTTGATAACACATTTATTTAGGTTATTAGCGCATCACCCTCCGCCGCGTCATCTAGACTCTGAGAGAGGTTGTCAACAAGTTGTTAGCCAGTCCACCTCCGACGCGTCAACTAGTTCCTGACAGCGGGTGTCAACAAATCATCAGCGCGTCACTTTCCGTCGTGCCAGCTAGTCCCTGAGAGCTGTTACTATCCAAGATCCTCCCTCTCAAACAACATCTCGATATAAGAGGGGCCCAAATCTGCAACAAGATGTTATACATGTCCCATTCCTGCCACACCAACAGAACCATCGTCAAACTAACCGACCCCTACATAACCTACCGTCAACACACTTCACTTCTCTTTACGCGACCATTCCTGACTCTACAGATAATACATCTATGCACAAAACAGCAGTACAAATACACTTCAAAGTTCTTGTATTAGTCGAGTAGAGAGTCAACACTATCCTACAAAGGCACCCGCCTAGGGTGGACGCGGAGGAGTTTGGGTTGCCCAAGGGTGACAGGGTCTGCCTGTCGCAGCTGAGGTGCAATCGCCACACAGTCCCCCAGCCATACTAGCATGGACTGGGGAATGTCCCTTCCGATCTCTGCTTGATATGCCGAGGTTCACCCGATACGGTCGAGTACGTCCTGACATCGTGCCCAGGCTCGATGATGTCATGGCAGGCTCCACCATAACATCACGTCCGTGCGTGATCTGTGGGAGCGCTCATGAGACCTCATCAACCTTGATAGTTTTTTTTTATGAAAGTATTGAAGTTAACTTTAACATAGAAAAAGGCTTGCCTGATATCTGGGTTACCCTTAATAGTCAGGGTTCCACTCTGAGAATTTCTAAAGGTTGGCATATTCTTCTTCTAGTATCACTCATGTTGCTGTGGCATGGATGTTTTGCACAATGAACATGAATTCTTGTCATTTTTCCTTTTCATCAGGGCACCAGATATCCGAATTAAACTGTATCACTTCATAAACCGTTTTTGGCAAAGGGGTAGCAGTAATCTGCAGCAAATTTTAGTATCTAGCATTGATATAAATAATTGTGGTAAAAAAAATCTCAATCCACGTCATCAGTTTTCGCCACCATCTCCATAATTACATAGTAGGTTATTTGATGAGAGTTTTTTATAGAAATGAAGGAAACTTCCAATGTTACCAAAAGTTATTACACCTTATCAAATCCTCCGGACAGAACGAACTATGATAGCTCCAAATAGATTATCCTACCTAGAAAGCCAGTTAAACAGCGATAATGTTGATAAATGTAATGCGATCTGAAATTATTGTTGAAGCTGTTGAAAAAGTATACAACCGCACGATTTGTCAGTGACGGACGACCATCATTATGATATAATTTTGCCTTAAATACCATGGTCGGGATGTTCTGATAGTTGGATTGGTCAAACTGAAGTTCACTCTGTTCTCACTTTATGACGACTGTTTTAAAATCTATTATCTTCAATTGATATGTACTTTATTTACCTTGTATTATAAGCCACTGATCTCAGGGTGAAGTATGTTCTGATTTTTATATTTTTTCATACATTTGGCATCTAATTACTAACACGCATACGAAGCAATGAATTCACTCAGCCTCGATGCACTGAGAACAAAACCATGCGGGAAACCAATCTCTGTGTTGTTCTGCAAGCGCTAAATAATTGTTCTAATGAATTTCTTCTTCAATCCTGCTGACCCGGAAATCATCAATATCATTGACCTGGATTTTCAGGAAGCAAATCAACACCACAACTCCAATTCGAGATCAGTTCAGAAGTTATTAAAAATTGCTCTTGTCTAGCGGCATTTCTTCAGAGTAATCGCTGAGACCACTGTCTCAGTTTGAACATATGCTCTGTTTTTTTCCACTAAAATGAAGGTGAAGTTGCAGACGGAGTGAAAAGCAAAATATGGCCGTGGTACGAGTGGCTTGCCTATTTTGTAGTGATTCGAAATGAGTGCATAACTTGATCAATGAAAAAAAAGTGGATTAAATTGAAAGGAGATCCAGAAAATTTACCTGCGAGTGCCTCAGTGATTCTTCCTCCCCTCCCAATGACTGACCGCGCTCGTCTTAGTTCAAATTCTTTCAGTTCCAATAGCCACCCTCCCCATCCTTCCTCACTTAGCAGTGCCTGCCCTTACACGTCTTAGTCCAGATCCTATCACTTCCACTCTATTCCCTTCCCATCCTCCACCCCATTCTAGTGCCCGTTCCGGTCCGTCTCAGCCCACATCCTATCTGCTCCAATCTCCTCCTTCCCGTATTTCCACCAATTCTACTGTTTATCACAGCCCGTCTTGGTCAAGAAAAAATATTTTCAAATCTCCTCCTTTCCCATCCTTAAAACCTTTCCTGAGTCTGACCCTGGGCGTCTCAGTCCGCATCCTGCTGTTCTTATCTCTTCCCTTCACAAAAAATCTCTCCCAAAGCTCTGCCCGATTGCTGGCTTGACTGTTATTGCCCAAACTTTTGTCTGACGTAAGTTCTTGTTGATTGATGACAGCTCTTAGTCTTTTTTCTAGGATAGGGGACTTTAGTTCTCTGGTAGACGCAGTTAAACAGCACCGGCATCCCATTGAGGCACCCCACCAACGCTTGCTCTCAACACCGACCGGGTTCGATAAAATAATGACTAATATTAGGGAGCCCAAACTTGTATATAATCCAGATATCAGCGCCATTGATAACTGGCGATGAACAACTGTTATTGTTTACTTCTGACCGTACAATAGTAAAGGCACGTTGCCAACAGCAATTGTATAAAAAATATACAGTACGTCACAAATATGCCTGTGAATAGCTGCATTGAAAGCGTTTTAGAAAGTAGAGGATAACTCAATGACATGTTTCCTCGTCAGCCACTCATGAAACCCGGGTTCGGGTCCCGGCGTCGAACAACGGGCAGCGACTGAAGCAGGTTTTTATTGTACCTACTGATAGTATTGATACATATATAATTTGTACTGCAAGGGTTTCAATTATTATTTCAACCTCAAACGAGCGCTTCCAGTTGTCTTGGCGAATATATCACTCAACCTTTGTTAGTAACATTTTCTGCAAAGTTTTGCATGTATGCATGTAAACAAAATCTTCACTGAAGATAGTAACAAAAGATTTCTTCCTTGCATGAGTGCAACTTCAAGCCCTCATACATTTATAGTTGAATACTCGCTAGTGAGTCATTCAGTGAGTCTTCTTACAGAAATCTTTTAGTTATCATATTGATCATGCAGTATACATTTTGTGTGATGAATGCCCTCAAAGCTATGAGTTAAACTTGTATACATCAGAATCCAACTCAATCTGTGTCGGTCAGTAGCAGAGTATATTGAATACCTAGCACTGTCCAGGAATTCTTTCCTCAGTAAACTCCTCTTCGCCGACGGCAAGACGAGCAGTAGGAAGAGAGGATCACTCCTCCCCAAACCTTATTGTTAGGGTCACGGAATGCCCGTGGTTGTAGTACGAAGGAAGCATAGAGGAGAGAGATTGGTGAGATGTCTGTAGGAAGAATTTTGATGAGTTAGTGCTGAGGGAAACGAAGTTGAAATGTAAGGGTTAATCTAAGTTTGATGGGGTAAATGGAAGAAAGACGGGCGTGTAGGAAGGTTTGGCACGAGACGGTGTGGAGTTGATATTAAATGATTGGGTAGCAAATAGCGCTACGAAGTAGAAGAAGGTATCCTCAAGATTGATGTGGACAAAAGTTTTGTTTGGTATAGAACGACGGGTGTTTGTGAGTGCTTACGGACATGGTAGGGAGAGGATGGATTAAAGAAGGAGCAATTTTGAACTGATCTGAGTGAGAGTTTTGGAGATCATTTCATTGTGGTTGTACACGGTTAGCTAAATACGGAAGTTGGAGATGTAGTCGTGGAGAATGTGGTAGAGAGTTATGACATTCACGGTAAAGGTGACATTGGAGAAAACAACAAGAGCAGGAGCTGGTGTTTGGGAACAGCTTGTTCAAGAAGCGAGATATCCACAGGCACATATGGGTAGGGATGGCCCATGGTGCAGTGATAGAGAGAAAGAGCGATGGATTTTGTGCTGATTTCGAGGGAAGTGGTGAGGAGGCTGTTGGATGTGTGGGTCCTGAGAAGAGAAGTTGGAGGAACGTCTAACTATCTTCTGGTGGATTGAAGATTGAGATTGGAGCGAGGAGGTGGGGAACAAAGGAGTGAGAGGAGTAAGAGAGGTAGTGAAAGTTAGTGAACTGAATGTGGAAAGCAGAGCGGAGGAGTTCCAGCAGGCGTTGAGGGAAGAATATGACAACGTGAGAAGGTAGGAGCTGAGAAATGTTGACGAAGAAAGGGAGACGTTCAGAGATGCAATGTTGAGGTCTACAAAAAATGTGTGCGGTATGCGCCGATTGAGCGGGTGAAGGAATAACGCTTGCGAGTGATGGAACGAAGAGATCAAGCAGGCGGTGACGCAGAATGGACAGACGGTTGTAACAAAAATTTGAGGAAAACAAAAAGATATTGTGGAATGAAGTGATGAGTGTGAGAAAATGAGTGGTCGATAATGAACCAGCCAGTTGTTGAAGGAAGGAGGTGGGCCCAGTACTTTGATGAGTGAATGAGTGAATGGCTGACATTGTGGATGAGGGTGGTGGTGCACGAATGTCGGTTTTGAGAGAGAGACTTGTTGCAGACATTACTAAAGAAAAGGGGCAGCAAGCGATAGAAGTGATGAACGCAAGGAAAGATCCTGGATTGGACGAGGTTGCATCTGAGTGCTTGAAAAGGGTGGAGTAACGATGGTTGATTGACTAGTAAGGCTACTGAAATCTTTTAGTTTATCATATTGATCATGCAGTATAAATTTTGTGTCGTGAATGCCATCAAAACTATGAGTAAAACTCGTATATATCAGAATCCGACTCAGTGATCGCTGTGTCGTGTATGGTGCTGATTGAGTGGTGCATTGTTTGCAGTTTGTTATGTGTTATATGTTATCGGTGAGTTATGCGGGAAAGTTTTGATCAAAAGGATTAAAACTAAACTGGTTGTGCAGTTGTCGAGGACCACTGGGGCTTCGAGAGTCAAAAAGGCTGTGCCAATCCGATTTATGCCGTGAGACTGGTCAGGGCAAGATCCTTGCAAAAGGAAAGGATGTGTTCTGGACCACCATTAATATAGAAAAGGTCGACGACAGGGTCCACTGTGAGGCGCTGTGGAGAGTGTTGCGTTTCTTTGGAAAGAACAAAAATTTGTTCATAGTTGTTCAGAGTTTCTACGTTGGCAGGAGAGCATGTTTCAGAGTATGGAGTGAGGTGAATGCTTGGTTCACAGTAGGAGTAAAGGTGTCTAATCTTTCCATGGACTTTACATGACTTTCATACAGTTACGTTCACCTCCCTGACCACTCCGGTCAGGGAGGTGAACGCAAGTGTGATAGCTGGTGTCTTAGAGCTGTTAGTAGCGAATAGATGTAGTTTCTAGTTTAGTCATCTATTGTTTGCGGAAGATATGGCACTGGTGGTTAATTCGGAGGAGACGTTGTGTAGGCATTTCGGAGTTTGGTGAAATGTGTGAAAGGAGGAGGCTTTAAATTACCACAAGCAAAATTTAGTAATGAGATGTTTTAGGAGTGTCAAACATAAATTTCCTTAATGGAAAAATATTGGAGGGAGTTCGGTGTTTAAAGTACCTGGGTTTCTATGTGGAAGAAACTGAACTATTGGAAACTGATGAGGAATCGCGAATGAAGGGAGGATGTAAAATGTTGGGGCACTGATGAGTGTAATGAGCTGTAGGACGCCCAGGGGATGTAGCAAAGACATTGCTGTAAGAGGGGGTCGTACACCGAAGCTTGGGTAGAGGAATAGCGTGCTGCACGCATTAGGAAGAAAAGACATGAATGTAGAGGTAGCGAGATAGCGTGAAATGGATAGGCGTGAGTGCAGAATGATTGTGAATTTATGACTTTTTGACGCTGCCTTAGAGCGTTTTCCAGGGCTAAGCATCTCGTTGATAACGGGGTTGGTTGTGTCTAAAGGGGGGAGGGGGGGCTGCGGTCACTAGGCCGCAGCAGTGGTAAGCGAGTCTCACTGCCGGCCCTGCTTCCGACACAGACCTCGCTGCGCCTTGTGTCTGTATCTGTAAGTGTAGGACTGTCTTTCCGTTGCTTATTTTACCCGATACTGGTTCAGCTATGTCCCACGTTTGCAGTCAATCCTCTGTCTGCTTTCATAGCTGCGGGAGCCAATAACGCCACTTAGACCGTTGATTTGTCGACTTGAGGGGATTCCAGCGTTCGCCGTAAAATTATTTCCGCACACGCGCAATATCGTACTTCACTTAAGCTTTCTTTCATGGGCAGATACGTGGCAAAACCGCTAAAAATATTTCAGCAAACGTGCTTTCCCGTTAAACAATGTTTTGGCCCACGGGCATTTGCACCAAAATCATAGAATTCTTCAATCAGAGCAGCCACTGACATATCCGCCACTGGTATATCAGCCACGAGTGGTACGATTTTACTGGTTATCACTTTAATGAAACTTCAATAAACTGTCATAATCGTTAAAAAAACGGCAAAACGTTCCCTAAAAAATGACGTACGTTTGCCCCGCGGGTTAGAAATACGTACCTTTGCCCCACGGGTTAGAAACACGTACCCCTAGGTTAGGTTGGGTAGGAAAAGTTTCATCAAAGAAATAACCAGTAAAACGGTACCTCAGCTCGTTTGGCAGAACAACTCGTAGCTGATTGGCCAGTGGCGGATATGAGAGTGGCTGGTCTGACTGAGGAATGCTGAGTGATCGGTGTTAAAAAATGGTACCGTAGGTAGATAGTTGGAACAACTTGAGGCTGATATGATAGTTAGCGGGGATGAAAGGGGCTGATATGACGTCAGCTATATAAGAATTTAGCGCCAGGAATAGCGACCCGGCTTGAGTATTTGGTTAATGGCGTTGGCTTATCGGAAGTCTTCATTGAGAGAGGATTGTGTCGTTCATGTTACTCGATCACACTCTGATCGTCTAAATAACCCTAACCATGACGTTCAGCTTCTCAAAACAAAGGA
>SDVV010034245.1:0-11197 GCA_016164225.1 Gammarus roeselii
ATATGTATTTGATTCTGGTATGAATAGTGTTATAGCAAGCTTTATGCTGGGGTGTGGTATAGGACAGCCCTAGGCAAAAAGTTGGATGCGCTCCTGGAAAATTAGGTAAGATTGCTCTTACATATTCTTTGTCATGTAACTTATTTCCGTATCATGTTTCGTTACATTTGTATGCCTGGATTATAATTTTATATATTTTTATGTACATATATTTTTTTGTATTCATATCCAGTTGTGGTATATTGACTCGTTCGGAGGTTGTTTGGTGGAGTTTTTTAGCGGAAGGAGGCTTGATGCCAGCTTGATATTGAATATAGGCTATGTTTCACGTTTTGCATCTATTTATTTTATATGTATATAATACCTATAGGATAGAATGGATTATTAGTCAGGTAGTTTGCGGGTTGATGTATATATTTCTTAGGATGCAACATCTGCACAGAAAATCTATCAACTCCATATTGCATTATCCAGGTTTTTAACCAGATATACCGGTGTTCCATTGACGCGGTATTCCAAAAGCGAGATTACCTGAACGATATGGATTTATTGTAAGGTATTGAATTGTGTCATGTATACCTAGTAATGATCGATTGATTTATGTTGATTTTGTATTGTTCTCGGAATTTTGAATAGCTATCTCATCCAGTCATAGAAATTTAGGATATTTTAGGTTTACATCTTCCAAACTATTTCAGGCATAATTGGTAGGTTGTTGCTTTATTCTGGTATTTATATAAAAATAAATGACATTCTGTTACGATTAAGCCAGGGTTACTTTAACCCCTAGCGTTCCGTTGTACTTACTCCAGCAGTGACTCTTTCTATCGTTTTCTTTGTTATCAGACATAGAAAAATCTGTAAAATCAATCGGCGACTGTTTTAATCCTCCAATACTAGTTTCAAGATGAAAATTTCTGGGGGAAGCGGTTGAGGACGCCCCTAGGCAAAATTTTGGATGCGCTCATGAAAATTTAGGTAAGTTTGCTCCTATCTGTTCTTTGTCTGATCAGTCACTTCCGCGGCATGAAAGCTATGAACATTTACAGGTTATAACATGTTCATGTTGACGTGTTTTCATAATTTCACGCAAAAGTGTACTCGTATGGTAGTATTTCTGTCGCAGATTGATAGGTCAGCAAACCTAAATATCTACGTTTTTGTTTCACGGTCTTATTTCACATGAGCATTAACGGTTTGGCTACCCTTAGCTGCTGGTCTGTAATGTAGAGTTATGTGGGGGGATTTGATATGAATATATCATAATCAGTGAATAGGTATCATATGTAAGCAGAAAAAATCTCGAACGTTGACACATAATTCATGGTTAAGTTGGTAGGTTAGGTTGTCTAGGTATTATGCATCTGGCAGTGAATGGTAACCCATTTGCACAAAAATGTATGAAAAGGCCTACATGGTGCCCCATACATGTGCCAACGCAGTAACGTCAACGATCCTGCCTGTATAAAATTCGACTCATATCTAAGGATGTAATGGACGTTTTGATAGAACATAATAAACCCGACCTGACATTCCAATCTAATGAGATAGACAGTGCTCAATATGGTGCGAGCGTGAAAGAAAGTATGGTGCCACTAACACTCCGGCTGAGAATGTACGAAGATTGAGGGAAAATGGCTGAATCGATATGGTGTGAGAAAGACCCAAACCAAACCGAAAAGGGTAGTGATATCGAGGAGATGTCACGTGAAGAAAAAAACTGCTAAAGTTGAAGGAAACCGAATTATCAAATGGGGTAATGATAGGGGTATCTAGTATAAGAAGTGTATAAATGGACAATAAAATCAAATGTATATCTGATTTTGATTCAAAATATTTGGTTCTGAAACATAAGGAGGCACTGATACCAAGGATCAAGATAACACAAGAGAGGGAGGTCGAAGTCATTACTTATGTTTCGTCAAGATGATCACGTCAAATTTTCGGTGTGAATAGTTATGTTTTCGTATAAATGATATCCCGTGTATATATAAATATAAATGTGTCAAAATGTATTATCAATAAATAATATATCCAATAAATCTTCGCTTGCAATATCCTAAATTTAACTCGAATGATAGCATTGAAATGCACTACAACGCCTCTTGCCTTACGTTGAAAATGTGAGAGATATTAGTCCAGTTTGACGGTGGACCCAATATTTAGTTGGAAAATGCGGTAATTGTCTCTGTCTGAGTACATGGACTTTCTACACATAACCTGGAAAAACTTCCTCTGTACGATGAATAAAATAAATGACTGCTGGGACTACTGAAAAGCGAAACGGCCGACGATTACCCGAGTGAGAACATTTGCTTGCAACCAACGTGTTACAGTATGTTGCTCACATGTCCGAGGCCACAGACCAGCAGATAAGGGTAGTCAAATCGTAAATGCTCATGTGAAATAAGACCGTAAAAAAAACGTAGATACTTAGGTTTGCGGACCTATCAATCTCCGACAGAAATACTACCATACGAGTACACTTTCGCGTGAAAATATGAAAGCACGTCAACATGAACATAATATAACCCGCAAATGTTCATAGCGTTCATGCCGCGGTTATTACTGATAAGACAAAGAATAGATAGGAGCAAACTTACCTAATTTTCCAGGAGCACATCCAAAAAAAATCCGAAAGAACGTCCTCAACCGCACCCCACCAAAAATTTTCTTCTTGAAACTAGTATTGAAGGATTAAAACAGTCACCTATTCATTGTACAGATTTCTCTATGTCCGACAACAAAGAAAACGATGGAAGGAGTTACTGCTGGAGTAAGTATAATGGAGCGCTAAGGGTTAAAGTAACAATAGCTTAATCGTAACAGAATGTCATATATACATATAAAAATACCAAAATGAATCAACAAGCTACCAATTGTGCCTGAAACAGTGTGGAAGATAAAAACCTAAAATATCCTACATTTCTTTAACTGTATGAGATAACTATTCGTAATTCCGAGAACAATACAAATTCAACAGAAATCAAGCGATCATTACTAGGTATACATAACACAATTTAATAACTCACAATAGATCCATATCGTTCAGTTAATCTCGCTATTGGAATACCGCGTCAATGGAACACCGATATATCTTGTTAAAAACCTGGATAATGCAATATGGGGTAGATAGATTCTCTGCGCAGATATTGCATCCTAAGAAATATATACATCAACCCGCAAACTACCTGACTAATTATCCATACTATTCCTATAGACATTATATACATCTGAAATAAATAGATGTATAACACAAAACATAGCCTATCTGCAATATCAAGCTGTCATCAAGCCTCCCACCGCTAAAAAACTCTACCAAACAACTTCCGTATGAGTCAGTATACCACAACTAGACTTGAATACAAAAAATATATGTACAGAAAAATATATAGAATTATAATCCAGACATAAAAATATAACGAAACATGATACGGAAATAAGTTGCAAGACAAAGAATAGGTAAGAGCAATCTCACCTAATTTTTCAGGAGCGCATCCAACTTTTTGTCTAGGGCTGCCCTAAACCGCACCCCACTATAAAACTTGCTATAATACTATTCATACCAGAATTGAATAAATATATATAACGAGCAATAGTTAGTGACCAAGTATGCCCCACTACAACCATCTATGAAAAATATATATATGCAACGGGAAAAAGCGAGTGGATTTAATCAAATAAAATCAATATTGCAATAAAACATAATGTCTAAACAACGACTCTTATTCAAATGTATCTTACATTAACAGCTCTTCTAATATGTAGCCTCATTTCTTGCATAACTACATCGAATATCCTAAAAAATCAGGTTTGAGCAGTAAAAGTTTATATTCAAATGAGTCATTCAATAACAAATATAGTAATATATATCATACCCTCCTACCGTTCGAAATTTTCCAAAACATTCATATATAGCGTTGACAAGACCTAATAACGTACATCTATATAAACCCTCCGTAAGCAATCGTATCTGAAAGCAAATAGATTCCGTAAGGAAACCGTAAGTTACCGTATGGAAGCCCGTAAGAAAAAAATATATTTCTCCATGAGGACCATTTATCTCGAGATGAAATCTTTGAGTGACATTTGACGGAGACAGATCATCAAGCTAATTACCACTTGCGGTTGAACTATAGCAAACGCTCCTACTTGCGTTTTGACCACCCCAAAAGTAATTGCCAATAATAGAACTAATTAAACCTACATGTATAAGGTCCAAGCGACTAAGTCGGTCAAACTAAGAAATAACATACATCCTAACAATTACATTGGCCGACTCACAAAAATTTGCTCCTGGCAGTTCTATATCAAGGAGCGCAACCAACTCTAGTCGAGGTGGGGGGGGGGAACTCGTGTGACCCACCTCCCCTTTCCTCTGCTTCTACCCTGCCCCATACCCGTCCTGGGCGGTCTCTATGTACCATCAGTAATTAACTTAACCACAAGAGTAATTGTCTTCACATACAACTATAATGTCCGAGATATACAGCGACTATGTCAGACACACTGAGAAATATAATACTTCCTAACCATTACATTGACCGAATCAAAAAATTTGCGTCTTGGGTAAAAGGGCGTGCAAAAATCAGTAGACACCCTAAAAATTTGCTTCTTGCAGCCCTATATCCAAGAGCGCATTCAACTTTTGTCGAGGGGGGTACTAAAGGGACCCCCAAAAAAATGTTCCTCGTAGACATACTACCTACTACTATAGTTTCTTATCTGCGGAGGAAAAAGTCGCCAAACCACCCACAAACATGACCTAGTGTGCAAGAAGTTTTTAGAGAAAAACAAACTCAAAAATTCTTCAATCTGGTTCGTTCATCTAATTCCATAATCAAATAAGCTTCACAAGATTTGAATCCGACCAAGTGGATTCCTAAGAAATAATATCGGAGATACATACAAGCCAAAAACAAACCGAACAGTGGGGCACCTGTGCAGTGCCTCACAGTTCCATTCATCTAATACATGTTTATGTATACATGAAGAAACCGTGAATCATCAATAACACATCTCCCAAATAACACAATAAAACAATCTGTTCACAATCCGACAGCTCAATTGCGATATAAATCCGTTATCCAAAAACAAATTTTGCTTGTTGCTGTCCTGATAAACCTTTTTCAGGGAGATGTTGTTTAGCTGAAGCCGATCAGTTTTTCCCAGAGCAGAAAAGTTGCCACTGTGATAACAGACGCACCGGTATTGGTTTGTTGACTGTGCATGATGCTGATAAGCTTTGTTACTTTGAGATAGTTTGAGAAAAGAGAATAATGTAACGACGGCGTTTATCTGGTTCAATGTGCAATATACAATGTAGCAGTTAAAACCCCGTAGCAGGTTGGCTAACGCTCAGGCTGGTTATGACGTCATTTGATGCGCGCAGGCTGGCTTTGACGTCATTTGCTGCGCGTTGCCTGGCTTGTGACGTCATTTGCTGAATAAATACAGATACAGACGGAATCCTAATACACAAGAACCAAGCAAGGGGTGACCAACAGTACACTTCTCTCATGCACTTGCACACATATCAAAACTCAGCTTTTAGGCGTTAAAGGGCTAGGAAAGACGCCCACTACACACACTTTGTGATGCATGAGAGAGATCTAGGATCAGTGTGAGTAGCAGGGCCCGACAGCTCTCAGTGGTTTACCCTAGCTTGCTTCTTTGCTGCAAAACCCTTTACCACCCTCGTCCAACCCGTGCTCCACTAGACAGCCACGGCCGGGAAAGCGCATCCGGGCAGCGTCAAATTGCATCAGGGCATCGTCAAAATTCATCCATTCACAATAATTCTCCACTGATCACGGCACTCTCTTTATGTTGCGGTTTAAATCCCAGCAAACTTGTATCCAGCGGAATATGTTAGTTCAAATTACAAACATAATATTTAATTATGGTTATTCAGGTGTTGTGGTGCAGTTCTCATTGGTCGGCTGCATCCCTAATGTAAATAACGGTGTGTGAACTAGAGCAATTACTCTTGCGATTAGTGATGGCATTCGTTAGTATTCGTCATTAGTGAAGGAATGTCATAGTACAAGTCCAGCATACTGGGAATTAAACAGACTGAGCTGCTTCTAAATAAATCGTTGTCGGCCCTAAACTAAGTTAAATAAAACTCGAACTCGAAATCCTGTTTGTATTCATGAAAATGTAGTATTCCACGATGAACATTGTCTGTGATATTAAACATAGGGATATACTTTTCTATAACTATGCCGAACTTAGTCTCAAAAAACCTCTGCAGCTATCGGCATGCAAATAATTTTTTTGAATCATAATAACCGGCAATGTGGCAATATTAGTTAACTTGTCTCATGACGTACGTCATGTGCATATGGGCCGTGTCAGAGTAGATACCAAGAAAGCTTCATGAGCGCTGGTCCATAAGGTAACAGGGTAAAGACTAGTGAATGAAGTCAAACACATTTGTTCGTTGTGGCGGGGGCAAGGATATCTTCCTCCGTGCGTACCGCAATTGGTATCGTATTTATGCGGAGCACGGGGACTGGGGATTCTTAGACGGCGAGGTAATGAAGAGAGGGGATTTTTCCGCCCCTCTACACTCTATTGTTAAAGCTGTTGAATGTGAATGGTCGCAGTACGGATGAAGCTGGGAGGAGGAGATAGATGATATGGTCGTGAGGAAAATGTTTGAGTGAGACGAACCTGAAAAAGAAGGAAGAGTGCAATTTTGGTGCGGCGTTGTTGTTGAGTGATCGATTCGCTATGAACATTAATAAGTAGTTGCAAGAAACGTCGTCCAGATTGATGTTGGTGAAGGTAGAGTTAGGAATAGAAAGATTGGCGTTTGTGAGGGCATCGAGCCGAGTTGTGATTCAAGAGAGGAAGAGAGAGAGAGATCTGTGAATTTACAGTTTTTGATGGTTGTGCAACGTGGTGAGGCTGGTAGACCGAAATGCGAGATTCAGAGATTTAATAGTGTTGTCGTAGAGAATGTGGTTGGAAGATTTGATCTTCCGGGTGGAAATGATATTGGAGAAAATTCGATTGGGTTATGCATGGAGCGGGAGCTAGGGGTTGGAATATCTTATTCGAGATGACAGATGTTCACAATTGCGCACTGAAGCGCACTGATGAATTTTCAGTTGATTTCATGTTGTGCGGTGGAGAAGTTGATGAGTGAGGGCAGGGGCGTTGAGTGGAGAGGATGCATAGAGATATGTCTGATCATCTACTGGAGTGAGGAAGATTGAGAGTGGAGCAAGGGTGGAGGACAAAAGTAAGTACTGAAGGTGTTTAATTTGTATCGTGATGTTCATGTACCGTTAAATGCCTTCACTAATCGCAAGAGTGATAGCTATACTTCACATATAATTATTTCATTACTAATGTAACCGGACAAAAAAAAGTTCATGACAACACCCGAATAATCGTGATTGAATATTAAATTTGTAAGTTTAAATAATTGATTCCACGGTATAAGGGTTTGCTGTGCTAAAAACCACAATATAAATGAACTGAACTGCTTAGTGGTGAAAGGTTGTGGATGAATGAATTTTGACTCGTTCCAGATGAGTTTTCCCGACCTTGACTGTCTCATTAAGAAACGGATTGGCACGTAGGAGGGAAGGGTCTGGCAGTCAAGACGCATCAATGGTAAACCAGTGCACACTGCCGGACCCTGCTGCTGACACATATCTCTGACCTCACTCATGACCCGGAGGATGTGGTGTGCGCTTTTGCCGGACCCTTTAGCGTTGAAGAGCTGAGTTTTGAAAAAAAAATGTGTTGTGAGTGCATGGGAGAAGTGTAAGGTGCGGCTTGCCGTTGGCAACTCCCTTGGTTCTGGGGGGTATGGGCTTTTAGTCAGTATCTTAACTTGATCTTTTCAGCGCCAAGTAACGTCATGGCAAACTTTCGCGTTAGATAAATTTCTACGGGTTTTCAACTGATTATTTATTTATTATTTGCTTTCATGTTCCACCGGAGTCCCAACGCGAAGTTAATGCAGACTCCCCCGTAGGGCGGTTTTTCAACTGATGTAATGTATTATGCACATTGAATCTGATTATCGTCGGCGTAGTCAATAACAGTATAGGAGTAATTTTATTCTTCAAATTATTTGCATTTGGCTAACAATAACTCACCAACAAAGTTTTCAGGACTATGCACAGGAGGATCATTTCAGTCACCACACCAATACCGGTGCGTCTGTCATCACTGTGACAACTTTTTCTCTCTGTAAAAAACTGTTCGCCTTCAACAAAACAACACCTGCCTGGAAAGGTTTTCTCAGTCGAGCAGCGAGCAAAGTTTGTTATTGGATGACAGGTTGTATTGCAATTTAGCTGCCGGATTGTGAACAGATTGTTTCCTTAGTTTTGTTTTGAAGATGAGTTATTGAGGATTTCTGTTTTTTTCATATATTCACGCACATGTATGTGGGATTGGAAAAAATAAAATTACACAGGTACTCCTCTGTAATGTTTGGTTATGTTACTCCCTGTACAATTATATTTTATGAAATCAAATTTTCTTATTAAAAACAACATCGCATTCGGCCGTTAAGTTTGTGGGTTGATTGTTGACCGTTTTCCTCTGCAGATGAGGCGGGACTGTCAATATTTTGATTTATAAACTGTATTTATTGTGTTTGTATATATCGGAAACGGTAGGGCAAAAATCGTCCTGGGCTGAGATGAGAAATACATTTCCGGTTTGGATCATCAGAGTTTCTGGCTTGTATCTCACAGGAGGGGTTGTTACTTCCCCAGTGATTGTAAGTTTGGCCTTTTTAATGTGGCCACATTGTTGCCCTCAACCTCTTCATGCGAATAACTTTTTGCTAATATTGTTTGAGGGAAAAAGTTTTCGGCCAGTGATGCTCTGAAGGTTGACACCACAAATATTAATCCTTTTTCCAACTCCTTTGATTACAACATTTATACACGGGCGTTTTAAGGCTGGCTATAGTAAAAGCCTGAAATTGCGCTTTAATTATAGCACAATTTTGTGCTATAGTAAAGTTGTAAAGAAATCCCGGTTCAAATGCTCGGATTGTGTTTCCCATCTTTTGAAATTATTATAAAAAAAAATATTTCTTCCGATTTAATTAGACGCGGCCACGTTCTTAAATTTTGGAAATCCACATATGACACATAAGCTGGAGAAAAATACGGTAAGCACAAGAAATACCAGCAGATGGTAAACTATTAAATTTTTTGTCTGCAAACAGTCATGTTTGGCTTCAACAGAGTTGAATATCTAATAATCGAAATGGTTTCCCTACTTTTCTGATTTTTTCAAAAGTGCACACATGCAATGCATCATTCCATGATGTGTGAAAAAAATGAGTTTGGAAGCACTTAGAAGATAATAAATATTTATGAACAGAGGATGTAATCGCATCATCAAATAAACGTATTTCATGATTGTGCTCATGTCACACACTGTGTCTACTATTGATTCAGAACATAGTTTGATAGTAGAATTTTGATAAATGCAATTAGTGAAAGAATAATTCCCATTGGAAATGGTCAGTTGAGCCTTCTGTTCTTATCGATATTCTATGGTAAATCCATTTAGATATATGAAAGTTATCTGTGGATTGATTTATTAGTCGTCTTATTTCAAGTGATATCAGCTCTCGCTCAAAATGCTTGTCATCAGTTCTTAGCTCAGGGACCAGAAATGAACTGTAGATTACATTTTAGGTCATACATGTGGAGTGCTTTACAAAAGCACGATGTCCATGGATTTGTACTGAATGTTTTGAGATGTACAGCTAAGAACTGTGTCGCCTTCCTATTGCATGTTTATCGGCATAGTTCATAAGTCAATTATGATCACTTACTTGGATTGCCATAAATCTTGCTCGCAATTCACAAAATTTTTGTCAGCTTGGTTTTGTCGGCAAATTTGGATGTATCGAGGTCTCGTGTACAATTAACAAGCTGGTGAACAGGTGCGAGTTTAAGTTGGATAAACTCATTTTATTTGCCGTTTTATAATTTTGAGCCTGATAGTATGTACATTGAATGATGATATTTGTCGTAAAAAACTTAACCATGATTGGCTGATTAGAAACTGCTCTCATTAATTGTTATTGAGCTGTTTCACTATCAAGGTGGAATTCCATGTGCATTCGATTTATACTGGTTAGAACGGCACACCCGACTTAAAAAAGGTGCACCCTCATTTTAACTTGCCAGTCTGTATTTTAACTTGCCAGTCTGTATTTTGTGCACCAGGCGCCGCAAGATAAGCTATTTGAGGAAATACACCTGGTAACAATCTAGATTGTAATACTCCAAATTTAGGTCTGATTGTCCCAGTCTAATATACTTTTGCACTAGGCGTTGCCAAGGTAAAAAATAACCGGGTCAATTAAGATATAAATCAAGTTACCAATTACCTTGAACCCTTTATAATGGCAACTTGGGAAGAGAACATCTTATTTTTATCACAACGCAATACATCAAGAATGGAAGCATGGCTAGGGCACAAAAATCTTTCAGAAGTGTCTTCAGGCAAACTAATTCTCCATCGAAAAAGGTGATTTATACATGCGCTAGAAATTTAAATAGCACCGGTTCGATTGACAAGAAGAACCCAGGAGGAACACATAACATGAAAAGAACAGCAGCAAAAATAGAAGCTGTGCACCAGCTAATGAGTGCGACTCCAGAAATCTCTATTAGACGGTTAGCATAAGAACAGAAACGTCGAACACGACTTTGTACCGTACTCTACGAAATGATTTATATATCTACCCTAATAAGGTTCAAACTGCTCAGGACATTTCCATTGCAGATAAAGCAAGAAGGCTTCTGTTTGCAACATGGCTTAGGAACAATACTTTGAACGACCCTACATTCTTGGATAAGATTATCACTTCAGACGAAGCCCATTTGAATGTCAAATAAAGCATAACAAACAAAATAACAGAATTTGGGTACGTGAAAACCCACACCAAATTGCCGAAATACCTCTGCATTCTCCGCGGGTTACCGTTTGGTGTGGCTTAACTTTCCGTGAAATTATTGGCTCATATTATTGGCCCATAGATGGAGATCATCTGAGAGGAATAATTTTGAGAACTAATCTAATTAAATCCAGTTTTTCTTCTCTTTTCAATAGTGTAATTGTTATTATTTTTCGGCAAATAAAACTTTTGGATTTATACGCGTTTCTTTCAGGTCCCGTAGCGCTGGAACACCCTGTA